>JAJOZX010004713.1:50000-220000 GCA_023014485.1 Bathynomus jamesi | reverse complement strand
GCGCAATTATACGAGGGGACACGCGGGAAAGGAGTAAGGCGACCTGAGAGGAATTGCTCGTGTTCTTAAGACCTACCTACCTTCCTACCTTCCTTATTTCTATTAAATCTTCCGGTGGTCTTCGAGCCAACGAAGAACGGAGATCGCTCGCTTCCCTTTCTAGACTCATTCACTTAATGCATTCGTTCTCAGATTCGAGCCTCGAAAAATATTTGTGTAAAAAAGAGAACTAAAACCCGTTTCTAAGGAATATTATTAATAGGGAGGCCTTTTGTCTCGCTCCTCTATACAGACTTGAATAGAAAATGACAATTTTGGAAAATGTTGCTGACGCAGCATCGGTCGTGTTATTATAGTCACTGTCATGACGTGAAACGTAATCATTTTAGGTATATATATATATATATATATATATATATATATATATATATGTAAAAATGGACAATGAATAATCAATATTAATTTTTACATAAGAACCAAAATCGCTTAACGCGAGTTTGGATAATAATTTTACTTGTGGCTTCCTATTTTTGATCGTGTCAAAACCCTACGATCTACCATACCTATGGTTTAGTCGTATCCATTTTTATTTGTTATAGAAGTTATTAATTAATTATGATTGTCTTGCATCTCACCCTCGTCCCTAGATTATGCATACACATTGCATATAACTCTTTGCCTCTAATTCGTTCTTGTAAATCTTCCTAATAATGATTTGTATTATACGTACAAAATTCAATAACTATGACGTCATAAAGTAACTTAATTCTCTTCACGTTTTCCATACCTTGAACACTGAATCACGTGTTTAGTATTTGGACATCTTCCGTATTGAATGTATGGTAAATTCTTTAATAATAATAATAATAAGAATAATAATAAAAAGAAAAAAAACTTCATTCTCTATACATCATTATTTATGTTGTTTCCTACCTATTGTCTACTGATACCTATCAACCTATCAGTCCATATTTTACGCGCGTCTATATTACGCACACAACCTATTCTGTTACTTACATGTAAAATACGTCCACATGTATTTTTTTATTTTTTTATTTTAAGTGCGTTCACCCTCACAAGACATTCATTAGGCTTACAGTAGTCGAGTGGTCGAATTCGCGAATCACAGCAGAATTGAACGTTTCTAAGATAAACAACATCTTTCGCTCTGATCCAAATTCATAACATATTAAAAATGTAATATAACATATTATGTTGTATATAAATTATCTTGTCATGTCTCATGTACTTGTGCTGTACTAATAACCATATATAATCTGACCATATATATATATATATAAACACTGTAAGAATGGTAACGACGTAATGTACTTCAATGAAACTATAATTGAATGTAATGACTTTATATATAATGTAAGAATGTACTTTAATAGAACTGTAAGGGACAATCATAAGCGAATGGGAAGTAATCCATAATCGAAATCATAATTGTAATAAACCCAAACAAAAATGTACTCAGTCGTGAAATATCGCCTTCAGAAATGAAGACGTGGCAAAGAAAATTTTTTTTTTTTTTTTTTTTTTTTTTTTCAAACACCTGATCGTGTTTAAAAGGGGGGAAACTTAACCTCCAACTGCCATCCCCCAACATTCAGGCATATTTTATACATGTATTTGTAAAATGAAGGACACTTCATTACGGCTCTCTGCTTTGGTCACTGCTAAGAGACTCCCCTTGTTAGCAGCCTCGCTGCGGGGAGGGGGCAGAGGCCCCTTGCCTCCTTAATATTTTTAGATTCCGGCCTGAGCTATGGTCGAAAGAGGTCGAACCTCTACCCCTGTAAAATTCAGACCACTACCTGTAAATTTTTAAGAAGAAAATTACAGTAAGAGAAACTTATTTTATTTTCCCCCTCGAGTTGGGCTATCTTCAGAGGAATTTAGTCAAGAAAGTAGAAGTATCAGAGTATTATTGAAAGAAAAGAATTAACAGTGTGTCAACCCCATAAAGCGAGAGAAAAGAATTAGAAAGTTATAGAAGAAAAGTATATAGAAGAAATACCCGTTGCTTGCCTCCGTAACTAGAACCCCCGTCGATCCGAACCAACCCAGGGCCATAGACGGAGAGGTTAACATATATATGTGTGTGTAAAGAACGACGCTTGTGTAGAAGAGCGTTCCGCACAAGATGAGGAGGGAGAATGAACAATGAAAAATGAGGTAACCACCCGGGAATCGAACCCGGGATTATCCGATTGCCGGTCAGATATGCTATCCACTACACCATGGACCTCGATCAATCAGAAGTCGTAATTCTCTTTTACATCTATATCTTATCGTGCATCGGTTTAAAATAAAACAATAAAAGTATGAATAATATTTAGTGGTGTACCGATTAATCGGCATCGGCCAAATTTAGCCGATTCTCTCCGATTTTTTTTAATTGTAAAATTTTCATTACAAAACAAAATTATATTTATAGAAAATAGGAAAGACAAAAAACACTATTTATGATCATTTATATTCACTTCAAAGTGTAATTATATAAAAATATTTTACATTCACAAAAAAGGCAAAGCTTAATAAGTTAAGTTGCCCATAAATTTACATTTTCTTTAACTAGCTTAATCTCTAAATATTATAAACTATTATAATCTCCTACTCTATTATTCAATAATAATTCTATATTAAGTTGTACTTTATAATTTATATATTAAACCATCTTATTGTTGACTTTATTTTAAGTATTTAAAAAATTTTATAAACCCAAATTATATACAATTTCTTTCTTCAAATTGGCCACTACGGACTTGAAATTTTAATAAAAAAAATTATTGTTGTCTGTATTGTTGAAGAAAAAAAATACCTTCAACATAAGTAAAACCAATTACTTTAAATATTGGTATTCAATTTATGAAACAAAAATAAAATTATTTTATCATTTTACTGAGTAATAAAACTTTTCAACATCATTTTAGCTACGGTTTATGATTAACAAATTCTAGTGCTGTATATCGTGGAGTGAGCTAAGGAAAAGCATTGAAACAAATTTGAAATGTAAACATATGAAAATTGAAAGTTTTCACTTTAGATTAGTAAAATTTATGAAGGGAATTGATTTTTTAAAATATAGGCAAAGAATCGGCACCGGCTAAATTTTGGAATCGGTATATCACTAGTAATATATATATATATTATATATATATATATATATATATATACAGGGTGTCCCATAAGTCTGGAACCATAGGGTAAAATAAGTAATTCATGTTTTTCCGTTTATGCAAGTGCCCATGATGTCTTTGAGTAAGGAAGAACGCATCCAGGTAATTCTGCTCGTAGGAAATCGGAGTCAGAGGGAGGTCGCTGAGGAATTTAACAGATTGCATCCGGACCGCGCGCCGATAACACACAGCTGTGTTGGCAAACTTGTAGCAAAGTTCAGGGAAACGGGATCCATAGGAGATAAACCACGCAGTGGACCTCCGAGGACAAACAGTACCCAAAAGTCTCTTCGGCGTTTTTATTGCCGTTTTTATCATTTTGCCCTATGGTTCCAGACCTACGGGACTCCATATATATATATATATAATATATATATATATATATCTATATATATATATATATATATATATATTAGTTTTATTGTTTGGCATAAATTTATTATCTAACCTTCACTACCTTTAGAGAAGTAAATTGAAAGGTAGAAAAAGAACAACCCTAATTTTTATGCTTTTTTTTAAATTATTATTATTTGCAAACAAGAATACTTGTCCCAAAACAAGACATCAATTTGAACATTTATTTTAGTTCTAATGTATTACTTTTGTAAATTTAATTTAAAAAAATTTTTCCTATGAGACCGGACTTATGGGACACCCTGTATATATCTGCAAAATTTGTATACTTATTTTTTTCAGAATTTTTTTCTATTCCTTATACCTTCCATTGTTTCTATACTGTAACTACGTATAAATATACAGTACATACGAGTATATATGTGTATATATATATATATATATATATATATATATATATATATATATATATTTTAGTTTTTACTCAACATGAGCAGGATTTTGTTACTATTATTATTATTATTATTATTATTATTATTATTATTATTATTATTATTAACGTTACAAGCTAACTTTAAATCAGATTTGAGTTCGGTTGTATGCCATGTTACTTTTTAAAATGGGTATAAGTCAATCGTTAAATATGCTCCCAGTAGCAAATATTGTGCCAAATTCTTAACTAGGTAGGAGTGAGAGTATGTACTGTCATTCTTCTCAATGTGCTACTAACCGTGTTACCTATACTGATATTTTGCCTAGATATCAGTAACTCTCTTTCATTGAGGATTATACGCGTGAAATCTATTCCTAATTATAAAGAAAATGTATTGTACACGCAATTCCTTCGAAACTTAACCCCCCCCATCACTCGGAGTATAAATAACCCACAAACACGCCTTCATCTCATATGGACGTAGATATTCATATATTGACCGACTGACGGTATAGAACCCTTTTCGTTTCTTATTCCAATTTGTTGTATCGATGCTGGTGTAGAGTGGTCGTTGAATGTAGTATACCGGTACCCTTCGAATGCGTCCAGAGAACTGATACCGCCTCGCGTGGTCCACTACATCCATTTTCCATTGTCGTTCCGCTCCAGTGACTCTCGCTTGATTGAGAGTGCATTTTATTTAAGCATCCACTTCGGCGCTCGGAATGTACTGCCGCTGAATCAAACTTCAAAAAAAATAGAGAGAGAGACGAGAGACCGACCTTGGCAGCATCCTCGGGCATTGAATGAAGACCCGCAACGCGTTATTTATTTAGTGATAGACGCCAACTAGCTTTTAAGACCACCTTTGCGCGTTCCCAACTCGTCTGGACCACTCTTACTTAATACCACACAACAACAACAAAAACCAAGTCAGACCTCCGAAGTTAAACATTTCCTGTGTCGTCGCGACTTCGACTTAATTTCATTTAAGTTTCTGCTCCGCTTCCCTTTGTTTTAATATTCCGTTATGCGTTTTGACCAATTACATTTTCCACATCCTTTCAAAGCCGTTAAATAACGCGTATTAGACGGATTTAAATATTTAATTATACGTGTCGAAGTAATTATTCAGAAATGGGCGTGGCATAGGTGACCGTACAATACCTTTCGTCCAATGAATTTATCATAAAAACTGATATATAATATATATATATATATATATATATATATATATATATATATATATATATATATATATATATATATATATATTAGTGTGTGTGTGGCCAGTTTGCCCCTACATTTTGGTCGGTAGTCTTCAGTTACAATAGCTACTGCAGGTGATGTCTTAATTTTTTTCAAATTTTTTAATCATTTACGCGTGCATTAAAGTAGGGGAGAGTTCCATTAAAAAGTTTAGAAAATGCACTTTTTTAGCATATGTAATTTTTTTTTTTTTTTTCCAATTTTACCCATGTTAAAATTATAATTAAAAAAATTCGAAATCAAATTACTACTACTACTACTACTACTACATGCTACCTCAGATTTTTACACACCCAGTTTTTTGTTTTAGGTTTGGTTAAGCTAACCTAACCTAAATTGAACCCAAAAGAACATCTCCCACAGGAAACTAGTACCGGTCTTGCCAGTAGGCGCTAAGTTATACAAAAGATAAATCCGAATGGAATTGAACTTTACCATATATATATATATATATATATATATATATATATATATATTGTTGAACGAATTTCTTTGCAGAGAATAAGGCTTGTACGCTTGTAAACCATAAAACCTACTGGAAGCAAGGATAATGGGAGGTTAATTAAATATTCAGTGAACCAGGACTTGCCACTTACCTGAAGACATCGTAAAATACAAGAATTACAAAAAATACTCAGATTATATTCAGAGAAGATGCAAAATTTTCATTTTTCTTTATCTTTGTTAAGGCCTATTAATGTGCAGCAGGCCAGACTAATAGAAATAGTCTGCTTCGCTGATTTTGTATATAGTTTTAAAATCTTTAAAAAAAAAAATGGTGGGGGGCCTCTCTCTCTCTCTCTCTCTCTCTCTCTCTCTCTCTCTCTCTCTCTCTCTCTCTCTCTCTCTCTCTCTCTCTCTCTCTCTCTCTCTCTCTCTCTCTCTCTCTCTAATGTAAAAAAGAAAAACGGGGAGAGGGGGGAGAGCATCTTTTTGTGATAGTTTTTAAACATTTTTTTTATTTTTTAATCTAAAAGATTAAACGCAGTTTTCAATACCCACAGAATTATTCATATTTGCACCGAGCATGTAACCTTTTTTGGGGTAAAATGTGATTCAACGAATAATTCGTTTCATTCTACATCTTTTCCTTCATTTATCTTTTTTGAATCTTTTAATGAGCATTCAAGATAAACATTTGCATGATTATCTGGTCAGAAATTTACTTCCTTTCATGATGGTAATGATGATAAACACATTATTTTGTAGTCATTATTTAATCGTGGAAGTTGATTGTTTTTGTTTTTTGATGCAGCTCACAAAATTTTGCTGAAGGGAAGAATGATCATCTTGGACGTATATTCACTTATTTTTAAATTAGCTTTTATCAACGGAATAAGGGTTTAATAAAGTGCGTGTGTATATATATATATATGTTACAGTCAACGTCTAAAATCAGGCAGTTTGTAAATAGACTGAAATTTTAGGCAATGTGTCAAATTGGGATGCACACAATACCTCTTCTAACCTAATCTTTCTGGTAATGCTGCAAATGCATGCCCACTGGTATTTACCAATATGTTGTCTAAAAATGTATTAGGTTAGATCAGGTTTTTTGTGTATCACAACGTCACAAGTTGCCCAAAATTTCAGTCAATTTACTAATTGCCCGATTTTAGACTGCAACACACACACACACACACACACACACACACACACACACACACACACACACAGGGCTACTGATTGCCAGGTTGCGGGATGGAGTCCGGGTTAGGACTTAGTTTTTTCAAACTTCCTTAACGGTTTGTGGTTCGGATTTCATCTTAAGCTGTGGGTCTAAAGTGGGAGCAACAAACTTGACCTTCGTCAGAATGAACAATTCGGATAAAAGCGAAAACCAGGTTCAGCCTTATATATAAATATAATATTTTTTATAATAATAATAATTAGTCTGGCCCGGTCCCCAAAGATAGACATAAAATCTTTCAATTTGATGTAAATTATGCATTTGGATTAAAATTACTATATTACACCCAATTATAGTTTTGGCCCAAAACTAGTTTATCCTCAAATTATGGTGAACTGGTTCAACTGTTCGGCTACAAATTATAATTTTATTATGTATTTTTATTATCCTTGTAACTTTATTGCCTCTTAATTATTTTTATTTATTTAGTTATTTCCTCCGTTTATTTATTTACTCGTTTATTAACTTTGTTTATTAACTTTGTTTATGGGCTTATTTAGTTGAGTTGGTTTTAAAGTATGGTTTAGCTCTGTGACCACAATCCTGTAATTATATAAGTAGAGGTTTTAAGCCTGATTTTATATATATATATTATATATATATATATGTTTGTGTGTGTGTGTGTAGGTTGTTTGTTAAGAAAAGATGGGTGCTTTTATGCGCGCCAGACGGTAGGTAGGTTTGTTTTTGGCTGCACTTCTCATAAATAAGTTAACTATTGTATTGAAAATTTTATCTCTTACGTTAATTCAGTCAAAATAGAACAGAAAAACCAAATGCATGAAGTGTGTGTGCGCGCGCGCGCGCACGCTTACATTAAGGGCTTTCATAAAAAAGAAGTTAATTCCATCGCTGGGAGAATCGTGTGACCATAATTGGCTGCATTTATTATGGCTTCAGTGGTCTCATCCTAGACGGAATTGGCCAAATAATATTTTTATTGAAAAGCAAGACGCTTTTAATCATGGATTCAAAATTTTGGATAGAAATTTTACTATTTTAGTTAACTAAGTTTTAGTAGTAACGGAATTTGCATTGAGAAATCCATCCCAAAAATCCAAGTGGATTAAAATGTATTTTTTTCAACTGTAGGTAGTAATAATATGCGTTTTACCACTTTTTTTTTAATTGAATTGAATAACATTGGTTTTACAACATTGGTTTTACAATTTACACTGACACAGATAATTGTGAAGCTGGACTATTTATTTTATTTTATTTGGCCCTTAAGCCTTAGGCTTTTCTGGGCTCTAGTATTTATTGAAGGACTATCTCAGATTGTTTATTTTTACATACATTCAACAAAGTTATTCAACTTGTGATTCTTAAATGAGTGTAGATTTGGGCTATTCGCTCGTTAGGATGGTTTTCAGAGGTAAAAATGCGTTTTTCTTATCGTGTCTGCTATTGGAGACTTCTTTTTTAATATTATTGTTACGTATGCGAGTATAAAAGGCCAAAATTTATAACTGATTTACTCGAGGTGTCATTTATTCGGAACTCTTTACCCATTTGGTTGACGCGACAAATCATTGATACTTTAAAAACTAGTTAAACCACGCGTAACCTAAGCCTAACTTAACTTGATGTAACCCGTATCAACTTGTCGATTCTGTCACATTGATCAATCAGATTGTTGTTAACCCGATTCCATTGTCGCTTTAATGACTTAACCCTCTCGTAATCTAACGCTCCCCCCAAAAAACTTGTCGATGCGACGTGCCTCGGGCGATTGATTCTTCTCATTACTAAATCTTTTACCTTCAGTGTACTTCCAGTTAGTAAAACAAAAACTACGATCACTACATTTGCCTATTCTTTTGATTTTAATAGAAATTGAATGCGTCTAATGGCTACATTATATATACGCCACAATATGATGAATTTTACGGGTGAAACGGTAATCGATCGCCAAAGAAGGCAGGCGGGGCTTGCATAAAGACAGCCAGCGAGAGTAGACTCGAAATGAGTCAAACTATAATTGATTTTTTATAAAATATATTTTATTAAAGATAAAAATAGTGAAACGTAATACAGGATTTTTATTTTAGCGTTTTGCTCACTCGGATTCGTGGATTCTTTGGACAAGAGAGAACTTCGCCTTTCTTCATCCTCCTCCATTCGAGTTCTTTTCGCCTCTCCAGTTGACACTTCTATTGTGTTCGTTTCCTTACTCCCAAAATGGTTCGAATTTAATGATGGCCTCTTAAAGCTTCGTCTTAAAGGTAGAATTGAAAAGAGGCTCACGATAAAGGCGAGGTTGGAGGTATACTAAAAAAAGGATAGAAGTTCTGGAGAGTCATAATGTTCCATATTGAAAAGAAGAAATTTTAATTATTCATGCTTTCCCGCTATATATATATATATATATATATATATATATATATATATATATATATTAAACCTTTTTGGTTAACCTTTAGGTTAGCTTCCGCCCGAATTGTTCATTCTGACGAAGGTCAAGCCTTTTCACTCCACCTTAGACCTACAGTTTAACGTGGAATCCGAACCACGCCCCACCAGCAGCCCAGCGTCTTAACCACTAGGCCACCCAAGGTACCCATTTATCTACCAACCACTTTCTTATTGTGTAGAAGGATGAACAGCTGGGTTTTGCTGCGCGCCAGCTGCCGTCACCGGGTCTCGAACCCGGGGCTGATGTATTCGTAGTCAGCTTCGCTAACCACTACACCAACTATATATATATATATATACAGTGGTGTAGTGCTGTGGGAACGGCGTTCCCTTACTTTTTTTGGTAGACGGAACGGCGTTCCCTCACTATTCAAATAAATCCGAACTTACAAATCTCTAACGTCATGAAATTTTAATTCCCACCCCTAGAAGAAATATGAGAAAGAATCATTAACTGTTTCATTTCTTTTAGCTTCGACTGAGGCAATACTAACCTATAAAGATCTGGTGAAAGAGTCACCACGGCGTACCAGTTGTTAACTTTTTTTTAGTTAATCATTCCAGTTGTTAGCTATTTTTATTGATCGTACTGGATGTCGTATATCTAATGACACTGGAAATACTGCATCTTCAACCTTGGAATATATCCTAATATCCAGTGCATATGACCTCAAAATATCCCTGAAATTGGTCAGATTTCAAAAGATTTCCCGGGGGGCTTACAGTGCCCCCGGACCCCGAGCTGTATGGGCTCGCCGCGCTCGCCATTGTCCCCCCCGCATCTGAGTAACACTCAAAATGCGTTCCCTCACTTCTTTATTTAGCACTACACCACTGTGTGTATATATATATATATATATGTATATGTATATGTATATATATAAATATGAGGGATGCGATACCGTGGGAGGGGGTCTCAGCTCTGTGTTCTTGTTTTTAATTTCACTGTATATTAAGCATTTCATTAGGTTGGCCTATATACTTGCAAGTTATGTAAATTTTAAATGTAAATAGTGCGTGGGTGTAGGTGTGTATATATATATATATATATATATATATATAATATATATATAATATATATATATATATATATATATATAGACGAAACTGTTAATTTATTAATCCCTAACCCACAATCCTTCTTTATTTTATGAATAAGTCGACGTTTTGAATAGAAATTAATTTAGAAGACAAATGTAAAAATATCTTTTAACTTTTTTAAAATTTAAAACTTCATTCTATTTTGAAGGTAAAAATTTAACGCAAAGTAAAATTGAATGGATTATACTCTTTTGCGTAACATTCATCATTTTTATACGACACTTCGCTTCGCCGCGACAAATAATGTATTCGGAGTTAAGAGGTCTTAGCGCAGACTGTCGTAAATATATTTAGGGTGGCATTTTGTCCGCGTGTGTAATCTGCATAGCGCTAATCGAAAGGCAAGTCCATCGCTACGTGCCTCGGATCGACCTTAAGCCTCGTCAACGTCGGGAAATGCGGCCCGAATCTAAGCGGCTTTTCCCTGCCCTTTTCCTAACGCCTTTCCTAACCTTTTTCTTTTTCTTTTTCTTTTTCTTTTTTTTTTTCTTTTATTTAGACGTCAAAATTTCGCTTTTTACGCTTAATCTTATATTTTATGAGTCTTTCTTTTATTTTTGTCTTAATATTTGTATATTTCGTCTCGGGATATTTTGTCGATTAACGAGGGCGTATACGAATGATGGCATTTTATTCGAAACAAATTCTTTGTCTCAACCGTTGTTATTCCCGCTAGGTGCATGCGAGCTAAATGCGTCTTCCCCCCCCTCGCTAGTAGCCCTCAAAATTTCAATTAATTAGTGATTCAAACCCTCCCGAAGGAGTAATTGATGAAAGTAAGCTGATGAATCCTTCTCTCGTTCTTCTTCTTCTTCTTCTTCTTCTTCTTCTACCACCAATGATAGGAGAGTCCTTTTGAAAAAGATGTCTTATTTCCATAAAAGAAGTGAACGTATCTTCGTTCAGCGGCTTTAGTCTTGTGCGGTTTCATTTGATTAGGCGATAGGTCTTATTTCCTCTGGGTCCTGTCCTCTTTCGATCAAGATTTTACTCGCTTCGCCAGATTCAATAGACCGAAGGATAAAAAAGAGATGCGCAAGAATGAGACGTTCCCGCTGTTATTACGAGATTAGAAAATATTTGTCTTTTCAAATTTCCTTGCGCCAGTTAAGGAACAGCCTCTACTTCATATTTTTTAGGGGGACCAACTTTTTTTTTTCTCTTAATTACGTTAGTTTTACTTCATTGCTCAACTGGTTTGTGCTTTTACCTGACGGTGGTTATTATCCGTCATGTCTGGAACTTCATTCAGTCACGTAATAGGATGGCTGTCTTATATAGTTGTTGAGATCTATGTAGTTTACAGATCCCGCGTTAATTTCAGGATAAAACTATTGCACCAATAATTATATCGTTCGTACCGTACTAAATTCTTACTAAATGTGTAGGCAATGTTGAATGCCTTAAATCTGTTAGATAAATATTGACTTTATCTCTGTATCATGTATGCAATTTTTGTTCCGTTTCTTTAGTAACCCCATACACCATACAGTATAATACACTTTCGAAATTATTATTATTATTATAAATTATACAAGAAATCTCTCTCAAAGTAAATTATCTCGGAAGTACCTGTGAGACTCGGGTTTGCAGTTTTAGGTAATTAAGTATATATGGGTTGAAATATTAAATACCTTAACGTTGGCAACTTCCACAATCTTATCTGAAGACGCTAAATCAGTCTTGTACACCTGTCATGTAAAGGAGGATGGGGGTCCTCATTTAAATTTCAAGATGAAACTACTACAGACGTCACTTGCCATCCTTATTCTCGTGTTACCGCGTCGTATGCTATCTTATTCCGAACTCGTAATGATGCAAATGTTGATTATTTTATTATATAACGTGTTTCCTTATTCTTGCTTCTACTCTTGCGTTCCCCGCCACATAAATTCTTCGCTAAATAAACACTGGAACGAGGTATGAAAGTGAATCTGGCGTACTTAGCGAACGCGTGGTCAACTATATACCAATATATTAGATTTCTTCCTCCAAATAGGCCAATTAAGTGCCATTACTCTGGTAGATCGAGTGTGGAGAAGGAAATTAGTATGCACGCACCTGAGACCAATTAACACGCTTGTTCCCAGCGAATTATGCTCAATTGTGTCTCGTTTTTAACGCGCTCATTTGTATCCATCTTTCGTATTTTCCGCGAGATTTGATTGGCTTTTAGGCTTATAAATAACCGTGAGGTTTCTCCTTCGATTAAGACCTTAATTCAATTCTAAAATACTACGAGGTTCTCGAGTCAACACGATGATCGACCAATTTTATAAACGCTTCTCGTTTTGTATTTCTCTGTGAAGTCGTATTTTGAGTGTATTTCAGTGTATTTCTTGTGATCCACAGTTTCAGTGAACTTTATTTCTCGTAACATGATTAAATTACATAGATTAAACGTTCCAATCTGAACTGTAATCCTACTTATTTGTTGAAGATTATTTAGAGAACCTAACTGAAACTCGTTATTTCTCTTCATTCTATTATTAAATTAATGTGTGTGATTTTTGGTTTCTTCATTGACGTCTCGACTGATGTAAGCTAACCCTGAAATCCTATCTCGTAATTCGAAGTCTGTTAATTTACATTTATCCGTGCAAGACAGGGACCGAATTGTAAGCCTGAACCGTTTGTTGCTAGGTCTCCGGATGCGTACGTATAAAAGCTAATTAATTGCGTAGGTAGAACTAATGGTTCGATAGGAAACGATGTAAACTGCCTCCCTGTCTGGGAGATAGTTCAAAATATCGAGAAAAACACGCTTTCGGCATATTACGAGTAAACTAAGCTTTGCTCTGCAGTCTACACCATTTGTACCATATTATCCAAACAAATTTTGTGAGAAGTGTGTGTAAAGCCATTTCTGTAGGACAGTATTGGTATCTACAGTTTTGATACAAGTCAGCGCGCACGTCCCATTTTCTTGCCTGTTGGATGAAATTTTGTGTATATAATCCGCTTAGGGTAAAAAGGTTGGTTAAAATTATCACGTAGTAATAATTAATTATTTTATCAGCGAAGAAGGGCCGAAACTAGCTAACACAGCGCTCAGGCCAGACGAATGCAGTCCATTGCGCCAACTCCTGGATGATTATTATTATTTATTATTATTATTATTATTATATTATTATTATTATTATTATTATTATTACCACCACCAGTACCATCGGGAGTCAAACTTGCCTTCGCATCGCTCATAGGGAAACGGTGTTACACGCCGAGCTACGGACGCTGGCAAATTACCACGTAGTTTCTCAGTTTCCTTCTGTGAAATCCACATTAGGTTTCGTACATTCGTTTTTAGTTAAGCGTTTTGTAAGTTGTATTTCACGTTCACTTAATTATTTGGCAGCGTCTTTCTCTTCTTTAATACGTTTCTCTCGTTTTACGTCAACCATTTAAAGCGAGGATAATTTTTGATTCTTGAATTATTTCTTCGCTTCATGACTTAGATCGAGATCGAAATTGATCTTCCAGGTGAAGATAGTCTTTTATGTTTCATTGGACAGCAATACCCCTTCCACTAGAATTTGTTTTTATATGTGTAGCCTTATCTTACAATGAAATATATATATATATATATATATATACACGGTGAACCAAAAGTAGGTGGACAGTAGGTTGAATATGGTTTGTGTTATATTATATTATAACTATGGTGTTCATTATAACTATGGTGTTTGTTATATTATATTAAATATTATAACTAAATTTATTTAAATTTTATTTTGTATTATAGTATACAAAAAAATTAAATATGTATTCTCAAATAAACGTTATCATTTACTGTCCACCTACATTTGGTTCACCCTATATATATATATATATATATATATATATATATATATATATATGTACAGGGTGGGCCGTAAGTTTCCATACATAGGAAAAATAAACATTTTTTATGGACAACCATTTTTATTTATATAATATGCTCTACATGCTCTACATGGTTGCCATTGTTTTGAAAACACATTTCAATACGTGTTCCCCACTGTTGATGAACACGCATTAGCACAGTTGACGTTATGCTTGTAATGGCGTTGGTGATACGTTCCTTTAGATGATTTATGTCTCGTATCTTTTCCTGATACACCATGGCCTTCAAGTGCCCCCAAAGATAGAAATCAAGGGGGGTGAGATCTGGGAGGCCACTCCACAGGACCACGCCGACCAATCCAAGCATCCGGAAACTGCTGATCCAAATACCGACGCACGTGAAGACCATAATGAGGTGGAGCTCTATCTTGCTGGAAGTAAACTGGGAAGTTACCTTCCTCGTTTAGCAGGGATGGGAAAATCTCTTCTTGCAACATGTTAAGATACCTTTCGGCATTAAGATTTCCACTGACAAAAATTGGTCCAATAATTCTGTCACCCCATATCCCGCCCACACCATCACTTTACCGGCACCTTGCATCTTCGTCGGACTCAGCCAGTTAGGGTTAGCATTACTCCAGTAACGTATGTTTTGCCGATTAACCTCTCCATTGACGTAAAAATTTGCTTCATCAGTAAACAAGATCTTAGTTGAAAAGTTTGCATCCTCGTTCACTTTGGTTAATGCCCATTCACAGAATTCCATCCGTCTATCCGGGTCGTCTTCACTCAAATGCTGTGCCATATGCAATTTGTATGGATGCCATTTGTTTGCTTTCAAAATGCGCCTGATACTCGATCTGCTGACACACTTTCTGCAGACAACCGTCGTGTACTTTTTCTGGGACTCCGTGTAAGCGCTGTAAGTATCGTAGCTGTTGTGTCTTCATCGGTGGCTGTACGTCTTGGACCACTTCGCGGTTGATCTGCAACATTTCCAGTTTTCTGAAACTTGTTAATAAGTTTTGCCACAGTGTCGTGTGTGATGTTCATTCCATGTTGTCTGTTAAAGTTCATTGCAACCATGCGACTGCTTCCCGACCCAGCCATCAGTATGATTTCAATTCGTTGCTCTTTCGTCAAACGCATATTCTTAGGGTATCTGAAACATAAAAACAAACGTTTAATTTTTCCTATGTGTGGAAACTTACGGCCCACCCTGTATATTAATAAATTTAAAAATAAAACATATGTTGAGCACTAAATACCTTAGTAGCCTGTGGCTACAATACAGAAGTTGTGCTTAACCATAAAAAGCCAGCGTGGCATATTACAATAAAAGTACCGTACATTTTTCTTGAAATGATCTCTTATTGTACGCGAGTTAATTTCTGTTGTTATTCAGTATCAATTGTAGACATCACACTAGTCGTCATGCGCGCGGTTCTATACTGGCCTCTGGAGTTAAAAAGCAGAAAATTCCTAACCCCTATAAGGTTGTTGTTTTGAGTTGCGTACAATAATCCTATCTGCCATACTCTTCGCCATATACTTAGAAGCAAAAAGCTCAAATGAAATTGTATCAGTTCGTATTAAAGCGGAGAGCGCAGCATCATCTTACATTTTGAAACCTCCTTATCCGGTATTAGATGCGTTGAAATAGGGCTCCTTTCCTTTACTGCCGTTCTTACTACTAAAACCTTAATGCGTTCGCATCGTTTAATTCTCTTAAACTCTTCGTGAGAGCTTTTAATAGACAAAGAAGAAAGTTATATGCCGTGATTGAATTCTTATTAGGCGCTGATAGGCCTACTTTATCTTTACCGTTCCTTATTGTTCTTTTGCGTAATTTCTATTCATGACGTCAAATTCTCATTACCTTTAAAAACAACTCTCTTTTAACACCTCATTGGCACGGGTTCTTTCTCTGCCTTTATAGACAGTTTGGCGCGCCCAAACAGTTTGTAAAATGGGTGCTCGCTGGCAGCATTAGCATAAGCAAACAAGCTGCCATTGGCTCCCTCTCACGAGCAAACAGAAGCGTCGTCTTACGCTGGATTCGCAGCAGCGAACACTTTTTTTTCTTTTTCTTTTTCTTTCCAACTTAGAACAGAGATCAGCGGGCGACAGCAACTGCAAATATTGGTAGAATTTCTATTAAATAAAAAAGTTCTCTCTCCTTTTAAATTATTTGTCGTAGAACAAAGGTAGCAAAAGCAATTAAAACACTTTTATATATACGGGATACGTAACAAAGCTTATCTTTGAAAAGACGATTGTAACAGAAACCTGTATATGTAGCAAACTCACTCATTCACTAACTAAATATTTAAGTCGTGTATATATATATATATATATATATATATATATATATTATATATAATTATTTATTCGTGTGGTGTAAGTTTAAAATAAGTATAGACAAATTTAAAGGAGAGAAGAATGCGTTTCGTTTATTTATTTATTTTCGTCTAAAGAGAGTGGCATTGGTGTATATATCGTCGAGAATCTGCATTATGCTTTATTGTGCCTCCCCCAAAATTCGAATTTCAATAAGAGAAGAAAATTCCTTCGAAATGGAATCTGATCTGAAAGGTTGAGTAAAGACGCTGCCCGATCTTCTTTTATTGCTTTGAATTCCTCCCGCCGCCTCGACTCCCCTTCCTTGCAGCAGCAGAGTTTTTGTTTCACAAATATAGAAAGCCTGTGTGTGTATATATATATATATATATATAACATCGGGAGTGGAATTAATGTAGGTTGTTTCCAGTGTAGCTACTTGCAGTATACATATCGAATCATTATTATTGGATTTGAATGCAATATTAGAAGAGTTATTTGTTATAAGTTTGTTTGTTTTCCAAGTTTGTGAACAACAATCCCTTTTCTCTTGTTATTGATTCGTGTTCATAAAACGACCGTAAATATATAACAAAAGACGTTTGTGCAGTCGTACTTAAATGTAACTTAATGCAATGACGATAGCTTTTGAACGTTCTTGGATAACGTCTACAACGTTGACATTTACCACTGTTAGCCCGGCATGTATATTAACCGTCTTAACTTAACCTTTCAGTCAGAACAGGGGTACCCACCGGTTGATCGCCAACCATGTTTTAGTCGAGAGGAAGGCAGAAATGAGCATTTCCCCAAAAGTGAAGATACGAGAAGAAAATATTAACCGAGATCCACCCAACGATTGATAATAATTCGTAACTGATTATCTGTATCGGAATTCTTGAAGATTTAAAAAAATGTACTTTGATTATATTCTTATTTTGACAAGTTTGCAATATTGTCACTCTTTACAATTTAGTATAGTAAAAATAATAATGCGGAACATGATTCCAGCTGGGAGGTACGGAAGTGGGAACGGGTGAGGAGCGGAGTCGGGTGGAAGCCAGTTAGAAATAGGTCAGTTCCAGCAAAAAAGGTTGGATATGCGCTGTCGAGGCATAATTTTAATTAATTTTCATTAAAATAACTCGGTGTGCCGTGAATGGTATCTATAATATATTAGTCTTTTATATTTAGGTTATTGGTTTGAACGACGGAAAATTATCATAGAGACGCTAAGTAACCTAACCTAAACAAACTTTACTTAATTTAACGCCCAAAAATTTGTCGATGAAATGTCACTTAGACCACATGTTTATCTGGATTGGTTTAGCATTCTTGTAAATGATCGCACGAGTGTTTGCTATGACTCGCAGTAAGTTTTCTTCAATGCAATAAGGAGTTTAACTTAGAACAATAAATTTAACAATAAATTTTAAGACTCCGTTAAAACCCTGCGCGCGCGCGCACACACGCACACACACACACACACACACACACACACACACACACACACACCACACACACACATTTAATATATATATATTATATTATAATATCGTATGTA
This sequence comes from Bathynomus jamesi, assembly GCA_023014485.1. Classification (NCBI taxonomy): domain Eukaryota; kingdom Metazoa; phylum Arthropoda; class Malacostraca; order Isopoda; family Cirolanidae; genus Bathynomus; species Bathynomus jamesi. The sequence goes on along the minus strand of JAJOZX010004713.1, from coordinate 201,827 downwards.
TTGCAATTATAATTAATTGAAAGTGCTTAAGTTTCATTGTAATTAAGGTTTAATTAGGTTTATAAGTGGTTTCATACTGTTTTGTTCTCCCTCAGGAATCGTGTGCTCCGATTACACCTGGATAATATCACCAGAAGTAATTGTGAGGTGAGTTCTCTGTCCTCCTTTGTATTATTCCTATTATTCTCTTTGTTTTGCTCGTTCATCGCGTCGAGTGCTTTAATTTAGTAGTTAATAATTGATAATAAATTAAATGTAAATTTTATGCATTAATTTTTAACGATTGCTTTGTTTTATGTATAATTGCGCATTCTTTCAATTTCATTCGCTCTTCGCTACAGCTGGTAATCTATCGATATATCGTAGATTACGAGCTGTATCTGACGTACATTTATGGAAAGAAGGTGGAAAATACATTTTAAACAAATTTTAACGAGACTAAATGTTAAAAATGGTAACTGAAGCGTATTTACTTCCCTTGTGTATGAATAAAATGGTTTTAATGAATAAATAATGAATTACTTTCGCTAATAACACTTTTCATACAAGTTTTCATATTGAACACTTGGTATCGTATTAGATAAATACCGTAACGTACGTTTAACTAACAATATCTGTCTAGCACGGCGGATTTTCAACCGTTCGGTAGTGGGCACATATTGCGTTTTTAAGGGGGTACACGGTGAGCTAACAGAATGTGGTTTTTCTTTCCCTCTTTTCCTTTGTAAACACATTTTCCGAAACGTTTCAACAAAACTATACACACACACACACACCACACACACACACACACACACACACACACGGGAACTCAGAATGGTTCCCTGAGGTTTTTTATGATACACACAGACCGTGCATGGAACAAGGAACTCTTCTATGATAATTAAATCCACTATAGTCCGAATAAATAATGGTAAATGACAAATACTATAGTTTTTCTTTTTTATGATGCTGCCTGACGTGGGCAACGGGTCACTCGCAAAGAGGTCTCAAAAATATAGCTTCCCTCACCAGCTATCTACAAAGCAGATAGGATCCAGCTTTGGGACAGGATCTAGGGTTTAAAGCTGGATCCTATCTGCTTTGCAGATAGCTAGTGAGGGAAGCTATATTGTTGGGACCTCTCTGCGAGTGACCCGTTGCCCACGCCGGGCTAGCATCATAAAAAAGAAAAACTATACTATTTGTCATTTACCATTACTTATTCGGACTATAGTGGATTTAATTATCCTAGAAGAGTTCCTTGTTCCATGCACGGTCTGTGTGTATCATATATATATATATATTGTATGTAGGTACACGAAAACACCTTGACTTCTGAAATGGGTACGTGGTGGAGACAAGGTTGAAAACTCAGCCATTCCCATTTTCATTCTTCGCCCAAGAGAGAGATTCGAAAGTGGGAATCTTGGGGGCAATTTTCAAATTGACCCATTCTCATTGTAGTATTTACCCCTATAAAGTTACGCGTCTTCTTTTTACTTTTTTCTTAATGGAATTTCCATTACGAGCATTTCCACTTTCGAACTGACGATGGGAACAGGATTGACATTGAGTAGGAAGTAATCGTTTGCAGTTTAGTAAATAGTAATCGTGGAATTAATTTTTAGATTTGATTCGGTTTTCAAAGATAAATATTTTGAATTTCAGAATAAGTGTTTGTCACACCATTAATTTTTATATTAACTTTGGTCATGTCCAAACTATTTCCTCTACGCCTCATTGCACCATTATTATTATTAAAGTTATATACAGGGTGGCGCAAAAGTGGCGTATCATAGGAATTTTCAGCTTTGACTCTAATATATTATTTTTTATTTTAGGTAGGGGATGGCTTCGAAATTAACAATAGACGAGAGGGTGAGCTTGGTTTTAATGTATGGAATACCAGGTACTACAAGTCGCTGAATCGGTACAGAATTTAAACGTTCACATAAAAAAATTAATATAATCAACACTGAAAATTCCTATGATGCGCGACTTTTGCGCCGCCCTGTATATTGAAAGAAGAAGAAAAAATAACTTCCATAATACAGATAGTAATAATGAAAACTAAAAACAAAGATAGGAGTTAAAACGTGTAATGAACAAGTTGTGTTGGGATATTTACTCTAACCGAGTTAAAACTCGGTTATAGTTAATAGAATAGTTAACCAACTTTCATTTTTGGGCTCGTATCTAAGTTTTTCTTATAACTGAGTTTTTAATTTGGTTATTATTAAGAGACATCAGACTTTGTTTTGTGATGTTTCTAATTTCTTTTATTTCTGATCATTAGTGATCTGTATCATCCGTTGCGTAGCGGTCATTCACAAACTAATTGGAAACGTCACAATGGCTGCTTAGGGCACTAAAAAATTGGAAAAATCTGCTTTATCTACGTAATTTGTGGATGGCTTCTTAGCAATACACAATAAATAAACGAAAAGATTCCTCTAAATTTGAATATTGAACACCACTGCGATTCTTTGCACTGTTCTACAGTTAAGTTTTTTTTGTGGTATAAGTTTTAAACTTAGTTACTAACGTTTTTTTTTTATAAAAATATTAGTAACGGTTTTTAGGGGGTCCGATAACTAAGTAACTAAGTTTTTTCCGTAATTATCCCAACACTGGAAACGAGTAAATAATAAAAATAATAATAAAATCTCAAAACAAGTACGAGACAAAAAAAGAGCTAATAATAACTTCAAACAAATACGAGACAAAAAAGAATACAAGTAATGAACATATCAATATTGGAGCTATTGACAAACAATTTCATACCAAGAAGTCCATAGTCTGGAAGACAAAAGCAGGACTGATGAATAGCTTCGAACAGTTGGATTGTCTCAGTTTTGAATTTTTCGCATTAGACTAGACCAGGGGTCCCCAACCCTGTGCCCGCGAGCACCAGGGTGCCCGCCGACCCTTTTGCGTGTGCCCGCCACTGACTAACTACGATTGATAAGTTTTTATTTAAATTTTTAATAAAATGTTAAGTATGTTGCATATTTTAAATATTGTTACTAAATATTTGAAATATGTAACATACTTAACATTTTATTAAATTTTAGTAGTTAATTACAGAAACAGATGCTCATTTATTTGAAAATAATTATTTCTTTATAAATAAATTAAATTATCGTTTTTATCATTTTTCTAAGATTCTTAGTTAGCCCATCCTTGTTTTTTTTTTGTGTATTATGTTCATTATTTTACATAGGAATTAAATGTTTTTTCGTGTATTATGTTCATTATTAAGTCCAACTATAAATTTGCCTTGAAAAAGTAAATGGTGCCCGCCGCACTACCGGTAGTCTTGAATGTGCTCTTCGGCACAAAAAGGTTGGGGACCCCTGGACTAGACTGAGCGCGTCTGGTTACCGCTGGGAGGATAGACACATTGTGGTTAGTGAACGTTTGCATAGCTGAGCATCTTGGAGGTAACTTATGTAGCAATCTAAAAGATCTGTTATGAAACAAATTTAGGGTTCTGCAAGAATCTTTTTTATAATTAGCCCACAGTCGCTGCCCATAGATATTAATGCAGAAAGTATGAAAAAGTATACCTTTAGCTTCGCTTGTACAGATTTTGAAGTACCTTAAAAACTTCTATATTTTCATTTTGAAAATAATATAAGCTGTTTAATTTGAGTTTCTGGGATGGAAGTGTATGGCTTTAGTTTCGTAACATTAAAATTAATATCATAGTTTTGTGAATATAATTTGCTAACTTTTATAAGAATACGTGAAGAATTTATTAATAACATATCGTCAGCATACATAAATTTACTTATCCTCATGTCATCTATACAGTTTATACCCCCCCCAAAAAAAGGGTCGTTGAAAATTACGCGAACATCCTCTGGTAACAATCACTAACATTATTGCTAGATTTCGCCATCGTCCCCGGAAATGTACGTGTCTGCGAATTGTTTTTTGTATGTAAAATTTTTACGTTTACATATTGAAAGACGAGTATGTTGTTTTATTACTTTTTAATTAGTTTTTTATTGACATTTGTTAGTTGACCAAACGTACATTAGCAATGCAAGTAACTATAAATATTAGAGTAGAGCGCAGAATAAGTTAATATGATTTTCAGTAGTTGTTTTGTTCAGAATTAGAAAAGTCCTCAATTTTACGAAATTTTACTTTGATCCCAGATACATATATCCGTGTGTGTGTATGTTCTTGTCTTTCTTACGAAATCGTGACAATCTTTAGGATACAATCCATCGCAACACGAACGTGCGTAATTACGAAATTAGCAGTGTCGCGGTGGTTTATCTTTATAAATGCTATGTTTAATCATGAAAAAAAGGGGATATAATTAAGGTTAGGTTAAGCTACGTTAAGTTACATTTATTAGGTTTTTTTAAATTGAGTAAATATCGCGATATAGAATTGAATGTAAAATGTCGCGGTTTAGTACGGTAACCAAGCAGTGTTTGTGGGGTATTCCTCACTCTCGGGCAGTGTTGTGGCCACACTACAACACCGCTTCTCGTCGATCAGCAGAATTAAGCGACAAGGGTCTGGTTTGTAGTTGGATGGGGGACCGTCTTTCGCGTCCCACGTAAAGCTGTAGGTCCTCCCTCGTTATAGAAATATATTTTCTTTGTAAGAATAATTCGTACAATGTTTTCAAAATACTCAAACGAGAAAATTCTGAATCCGTTTTGAAAACGTATGAAAGTATCGGGTCATCCCATAAGTAATGTCGTTTTTTACGATAGATTAAGTTTAAACTAGTCCTACTCGGTTTAAGCATAAATTTTCCGAAGGTTATATCTAAGAGGAGATCTATCGTGTTTCGCTACATACTTTACAGACCTTGACCAGTGAAGACGTGCATTTTGCTTTATGTGAACCCCTCATAAACATGGCGGTATCAGAAGAGCATATCGGGCATATAATGCTTTGAGTTCAAAAAAGGGAATAGTGCTACTGAAGCAACGCGAAATATTCAGGAAGTTTATGGCAACGATATTGTGCAAGTGAGGAAATGTCAAAGATGGTTTCAAGTTTAGGAATGGTGACTGCTGTTTGACAGATGCAGCACGCTCTGGACGCCCTGCTGAGTTTGATGATGACCTGCTGTTGGCCGCACTTGAAGAAGACTGTTCAACAACTGTCGAAGAATTGGCCCAGAAACTCAATTCATCCCCGTCCACCATCCATCGACATTTGCAGCAACTCGGGAAAGTGCCTAAGTTAGGAAAATGGGTGCCACATGAATTGTCGGTCGACAATCTGAGGGTGCGGGTAAACATTAGCACAGCTCTTCATTCCCATGAACTCCAAGATCCGTTTTTGCACCGTTTAGTGACTGGTGATGAAAAGTGGATACTGTACCAGAATGTTAAGCGCCGTCGACAATGGGTTTGTGCCGGAGAACCAGCGACACCACCACAGCCAAAACCAAATCTTCACCCTCGTAAGGTGTTGCTTAGTGTTTGGTGGGATAAAGGTGGTGTAATACACTTTGAAACCTTACCACACAACCAAACAATCACCGCTCAAGTCTACTGTCAACAACTGGATCGATTGAACACTGCACTAAATGAAAAGAGACCTTCTTTGGTTAATCGGAAAGGAATCGTGTTCCACCACGACAACGCACTTCCTCATACCGCTGGGATCACTTCTGCAAAAATTGAGGAGCTTGGGTGGGAAAAACTTCCACATCCTCCATATTCTCCAGACCTTGCGCCTTCAGATTATCATCTCTTTAGGAGTCTGCAAAACTATCTTGACGAGAAACAGTATACTTCTTTGGATGACCTGCACACGTCTCTCTACGTTTTTTGCCTCAAAACCGCCTGAATTTTATGAACATAGCATTGAAAAGCTTGTAGGACGTTGGCAGAGTGTCATTGATTCAGAAAGAAAATATATACTAGATTAAAAAGTTTCAGTTGAGTTTTTTTTTGTCCTTCAAATTCCGATCTAAAAAACGACATTACTTATGGGATAACCTGATACATATGTAATAGTGGACATCTGTATATATGTATAAATTTAATTAGCTAATCGAATGGAAACTGTTGTGGAGGTTCATTTTATTTACGACTTCTTCCTGGGTTCCATGAGATAGTTTATAGATGTGCCATTATAACGATTTAGTAATTTGCACAATATTGGAATGGCTGTTTTCAATTTCGTTTGGGTTTCATAAACTACTTTGAGGCATATCGTGGAATATATATATTACACAATAAAAAAAAAATATATATATATAATGGAACAAAAAGACCGAGACGATGGCTCCAAACATTTATTTATTACAAACGTTTCGACTCGACCGAGGGTAATCATCAGTGTAAAGCTAAGTGAAAAATAAACAAGGATATAAAATAAAACGGTAATACAAGGATAAGGGTACTTTTCTTATCGATAGGCCTGTTTAATTTAATATAAACAAATTATTGCAAGTTTTTTCCGACTCTTTTAAGTTTATCAAACTCGGTGTTCATATTTATAGTCATATCATCAAACTTGAAGATAAAATTAATTACTTCCTTCAGTTTTTAAAAACCAAAAACATATTTACAGATTTTTATGACCAACTACTTCCGGTGTCTTATATGGCCTTCCAAAAACTCGTAAGACGGGTCCCCCGATACGTCCTATTCTGTTAGCTATAAATTCCCCTAATTATAAAATTGCAAAGTTTGTGGTCCTATTATTGATTCACTTTCTCTCAACCACAATATGCTCTTAGAGATGCTTTTGCTTTTGCTGAAATTATTCGTTTTTACCCTTCTACTGACTGTTTTATGACCAATTTTTCTGTCGAGTCCTTTATCAATGTTCCTGTCTCCGAAACTTGTAATATAATTACTGATAATCTCGTTACCACCAACCCTCATATCCTTGGAATGGAGAAAATGTCTTTCCTTCGCTTATTAATACTTTCGGTGGAAGATCCAATTTTTACCTTTAACAATACTTTGTCAACAAGTCGACGGCATGGGTCCTCTTCTTTGACCTTCCTTTGCCAACAGCTTCCTAGACCATCATGAACGCATTTGGTTTCAGAATTGCCCCCCCCCCTTGCAATTTCGTCCTCTCGCGTACAAACTATGTTGTTGTTGAGTGTTTTCTTATATTTAAAGGTGAGGAGCATGCACCGTTGTTTCTTCACTATATCAATCATTACCATCTCGATCTTAAATTGACTCTTGAAATGGAAACGGAAAGGTCTCTATCCTTTCTCGACGTTCTGATTACTCGTTCTCCAGATGGTTCCTTTACTTTCATTTATAGAAAGAAAACTGCTACTAACCTTGGAACGAATTATTTCGGTTCAATACCTTTTCGTTTTAAAATATCTAGTATCACGTGTAAACTACACCGGGCGTATCAGATTTGCTCAGGTTGGCTCCTGTTTTATTGGAAGATCAGTCATCTCTAGTAGTTCTTTAAGCAGAACCTATACCCAATTCTATTTGAAAACACACTCAACAGTTCTCTTCAAAGCCCTTTTCAACCTCGACATTCATTTCCTACTGTTCCAAAATTACAGATGTACATCAAACTTCTTTTTCTTGGCCAATACCAATGACAAAATGAACATGCTTGTTCGTAACGTCCTTTCCAAGTCCTTTCCTCTCTGTTGTTTTAAATTTATTAATATTAATTCCTCCATTTATAATTTCTGCCTTCATAGGGAACGCCTCCCTTCGCTTGTCAGGTCCTCTGTGATATATCTTCACCGGCGTGCAACTTAAGCGGAGAATCGATAAACATAGGGGCTTTTCCCATTGGACTGGTCGTTCCCTGGTTAATCCTAGACATTCTGCTATTCGCAGTCGCAGCGAATTAGCAGATCACCCAGACGAGGACCAAAAACAGTACCTTCTTTTGGTGGTCAAGGCGTACAGTTGACCTAACGATTGGTTAGGTTAAGTTGTGATATTTTCGTTAGTTAGCCTTATAAGTCTAACTAATGAAGGCTGGGGGCCCTGATCTTCAGGTGATCCCCAATTTGGGATCACCTGAAGATGTCACCCCAGCCTTTTTAAGTTAGCTTTATAAAGCTAACTAACGAAAATATCACGACTTAACCGACTTATGCGCCTCGGTGGTGTAGTGGTTAGTCGCTGACTACGAATCCATCGGCCCCGGGTTCGAGACCCGACGGCAGCCGACGCGCAGCAAAACCCAGCTGTTCATCCTTCCACACAAAGAAAGTGGTTGGTAGATAAATGGGTACCCTAGGTGGCCTAGTGGTTAAGGCGCTGGGCTGCTGATGGAGCGTGGTTCGGATTCCACGTTAAACTGTGGGTCTAAGGTGGAGTGAAAAGCTTGACCTTCGTCAGAATGAACAATTCGGGCGGAAGCTAACCAAAGGTTACCAAAGGTATAACCTAACCAATCGTAGGTCATCTGTACGCCCTTGACGATTGGTTAGGTTAGGTCGTGATATTTTCGTTAGTTAACCTTATAAAGCTAACTAAAAAAGGCTCGGGTGACGGATCTTCAGGTAATCCGTAATTTGTAATAAATGGAATTAATGTGATTGTTAATTAAGGCAATTTGACGTGATTATTACTTAGAAGTTTGTTTTACATTAACTGCGGACAGAGAGAAAGATTAGTGTTAAAATCCCAGTTGGTATGCCCAGAGAGTAGTTAGTTTTAAAATTTGCAGTTGGCAACCATGCGCCTCATTTTCAAAGCAGTGTTGTCAACGTGGGCTACTTTTCGCAGATTGGGCTACTTTTTAGAGTCCTCCTAAAAAAAAAATTCTCTGCTATCTGCTACTTTTTGGGCTACTTGTAACATACGTCGTCATAAATTACGCGCAAGACAAGTTTCAAACTTGTCCTCTGCGGAGTATAAAAATTTGTGTGAACTGTGCGTAATTTGTATTTCAAGTGATATAAATTTCTGTGTAATATCTTAAAATGAGTAAGTGGGGTCAGTACGACAAAAAATTTAAAAAAGAATGGCTACACTGTCAGGAATTTTTAAAGTGGCTTCAAGAAGTAGTGGGAGACAATACCAAAGCATCTTGCAAAGTTTGTGGATCAAGTAAAAATAAGCACCCCCAGCCTTCTTTAATTAGCCTTATAAGGCTAACTAACGAAAATATCACGACCTAACCTAACCACTCGTTAAGTCAACTGTACGCCCTTGACGATTGGTTAGGTTAGGTCGTGATATTTTCGTTAGTTAGTCTTATAAGGCTAATTAAAGAAGGCTGGGGGTGCTTATCTTTACTTGATCCAAGTTTGTCATGTACGGGTGAGAGCCCTTAAAGCGGACCTGAAAAAGCATATGGAAACAAGTAAGCATAGATCAAACATGACAAAGGTGATAAATCAACCAACTATACAATTTTCGTTGGTCCAATCTCCTAAAAACGAACTCTTAAAGTTTGAAATCAAATTAGCTGCTTATATTGGCTGTCATTCTTCTATCAGTGCTGTTGACCATTTAAGTAACATTTTAAATTACCAAACTTCTTCGTCCAGTGGAATGTGTTCTAACATTTCTTTACATCGTACAAAATGTGCAGCCATACTGAAAAACGTCATATATATATATATAATATATATATATATATATTATATATATATATATATGAAAATTATTTCACGAAAGTAACACGTGAAAAATATTATGATGAATAAAACCACGAAGGAAAGGAAACACAAAATGGTGCTCAAGCGCTTTCGTCTAATGACATCCTCAGGAACACTGATTCATCATATATATACAGGGGTTAGACAAAATAATATGAACACCCGCCGATTTCACCGGTTATCTTTACGGACTGCTCAGACACAAAGTAAACGGTCAAATGACTGGCAAACCTATTTTGCGTAACAGAGAGTGTATACGTCTGTTATAACCCTCGCGTTGTTTTTACAGATCTGAGTGAATTATGAATTAGCAGTTATGAAAGACCTGTCAGACTTCCAAAGAGGGCAAATTGTCGGAGCGCGGATGGCTGGTGCATCGGTGACGAAAACCGCTCAGATGTTCAATGTATCCAGAGGAACTGTCTCTATGGTCATGCCTGCATACCAAAACCATGGAAGACAAGCACCGACAAATGCAATAGTGGACGCAAGAAGAAGCTGTGTGATCGAGACCGCCGGGTGCTAAAGCGCATTGTGACAAAGAACCATAAGACCACAGCTCCAAAAGTGACTGCAGAGCTTAACCAGCATCTTGCAAGCCCGGTATCGACCAGAACTGTACGTCGCGAGCTCCATGGAGCTGGATACCATGGGAGGGCTGCAATTGCCAAACCCTTCCTTTCGCACATCAACATTGAGCGGCGCAGAAAATGGTGTAATGACCATAAGAATTGGTCAATGGACCGGTGGAAGAATGTAGTCTACTCCGACGAATCCTCCTTTACGCTATTTCCATGTTCCGGTCGAGTTTACGTCTGGAGACAGCCTAAAGATGCTTATGACCCCGACTGCCTGACCCCAACCGTTAAGCATGGAGGCGGATCTGTGATGGTTTGGGCAGCAATATCGTGGAATACTCTTGGCCCAGCTGTAGTACTGCATGGTAGGGTTAACGCCCAGGTCTATCTGTCAATATTGGCTGACCAGGTCCATCCATGGTCCAAACGCTGTTTCCCAATGGCGGCGCCGTCTTCCAGGATGATAATGCACCAATCCACACCGCTGGGGTCGCTAAAAAACTGGTTGAAGAGCATGTTATGAAGTAGAACGCTTGGATGGCCTCCACAATCCCCGGATCTTAACATTATCGAGCATCTGTGGTGTCAGTTGGAGCAGCAGGTCAAAGCCGATTCCCACGCCGGCGTCTTTGGAGGAACTGGAGCAGGGTTTGCTCGAAGAATGGTTCAGGATTCCTCTAGCCACTGTCCGAAAGCTGTATGAATCAATTCCCCGACGCATTGCAGCTGTTATTGCCGCTAAAGGAGGACAACTCCATATTAAGAATAAAAACCGCCATTATCAAGGTGTTCATATTATTTTGTCCAACCCCTGTATATATATATATATATATATATAATTATATATATATATATAATCTGCTACTATTTTTGTAATTAGCTATTTTTTATTAACTTTACTGCTACTTTATAAAATAAGAGTTGGCAATACTGTTTCAAAGAAGTTTTCGCTGAGCTTCGTGATCGTAAGATGTGGTCTGTTTCATTCGTGTTGGTTTAATGTAAATTCAATTAATGCCGACTTAACCTCTTTTTCTTTTTCTTTCAATGTCCTATTCGTCTTAATTCGCCCCATTTTTAATCGCCGTGTTTCAAAAGTTAAATTGAATAAAGTAACATAAAATCTATTTTATGTTTCGGCTCCCCATACGTTAGGCGCAATCAGTTACGCTACGGGAGTTCAATGTAGGTAACGCGAGTCAAATAAGAGAGCCATTAATGTTTGAAATACAATATAAATAAGTTCGATATAACAAATATCAATGTAAGTAAACGAGGATAATCTCTAGGAGCGCTCCATTTTTCAATATTAAACATACACTCATAAAACATATACCGTACCATTTGAAAGCTCACATTTTCCGAGTCTAAAAATGTAGTAATCCAAAAGTATCAATAGCAAATAAAAAGTAACGATTTAATTAATTGTTTGACGCGTGACGTCATTAACTACATTATAAAGGTTGGCTAAGTTATAAATCTTCAGTCTGTGTTGTAAGATGGTATTTTTGGTAATTGTTACGCTAACCTAACCTAACAACATGAATGTTATTACCTTATCATTTGTATAATTTAGGTCTCGGGGGTACGGGGGCGGAGCCCCCGTAAAGATCACGCATCACAAATTGATCGGTATAGGGTTTTATATTTAAACCTAGTTACTTTTTATTTGCTATTGATACTTTTGGATTACTACATTTTTAGACTCAGAAAAATGTGAGCTTTCAAATGTTTTATGAGTGTATGTTTAATATTGAAAAATGGAGCGCTCCTAGAGATTTACCATAAATGAATATAATTACAGTGAAAAAAAATAAACCACTACAACTTCAATTTCGCATAGTTTATTTTCTAGTTTGAGTCTCCTTGCTTCAGTGCTGCACCTGTGGATATTTTTTACGGTTTGTTTCCGTTGTCTGAATAGTGTCCTGATTTTTCTTTCGAGTTTGCTCCGTTTTCTTTTTGGTCATTATGCAGAAAATGACATGGCCTGAAGTTGAAATAAAAAATACATTTTTCTAGTGTATTTTGGTGTGCTCTGTTCAAATAGAACCTTCATTTCTTGAGCAAATGAACAGAAATACGTGTTTGGGCCATGCAATGACAACTGTATTTCTGTTCATTTGCACAAGAAATGAAGGTCATATTCGAACAAAGCACACCAAAATACACTTGAAAAATGTATTTTTACTACATTTTATACAATAAAGCATAACCTAACATGTTCATATTACGAGATCTCGTAAACGACGCATTACCACAGGAAACGTGCAAAACCCTCAAAATTAACCAGAAAAATTTGCTCTCGTCATTTTCGTTTAAACTAACCAAAATATCACGACTTAACCAATCATCAAGGGCGTACAGTTGACCTAACCGGGCATTCAGTTGACCTAACCGGGCACTTAATTAATCATCTAGGGCACATGACGAATCAAGTTCTCAAAGTCGAAACCACACGAATTGCACGTCATAATTCTATCACAAACGCCACCAAACTGAATCCAATTAGAAAAAAAAAATAGCCAGAACAGAAACCAACAAACTAAGTTGCAGAGTAACATGACGTCATACCACCCCCCGACTACAAATACACTATATATATATATATATATATATATATATATATATATATATATATATAATATATATATATACCCCCTCGATTAGGTATTCCGGCTTGCCGGGCCGAGGGGGCTCGTACACTCGTGGGTTGTTGAGGTTTCCTCAACTCCTCGCGGGGTGTGGGCGAAGAGTTACTAGTTGCGTTTTTTTTTTTTTTTTTTTTTCTCCCCCTTTTTTTCCGTCTCTCCCGGAATTTCTTTTGTCTTGACTCGGTCCTGTGCCTCTGTCAATCGTAGTATCCCCCCCCCTCTGTTTGTATTTGCAGTCTTGGGGTCATCGGGTGCACCCGCCGGGGGGCATCGCTCCGTGGCTGAGCCGTGCTCCGGGGACGGTACGGGCGCCCGGACGCTGCTGCGCTGCGTCTGGATTGGGTCTTTGCTTGGCCTTAACGGACAAATCTCCGTAGTGCCAATCTGCTGTTTATAAAACGACAGTTAGGTTGGGGGGCGGGCTACCGGGACGTTGGGCCTGCGCTTTGAAGGATGCAGCGGCGGCGGTGTGCATCGCCTTGGGTCCGAGGCTGCCGTTTTTGTAAAAATACTGTTTATGGGTTCTAATTCTAAACTTCACTCCCCTCTTGTTGACGACTCTGGCCCGCCCTTGGATTTGGATCAGACTACTACTTCTGGTCATTCAGCGGTGTCTGGCTCTCGTGGCCGGACTCGTGGTGGCCGTAGGGGGGGTCTCGCGGCCCTTGTTCTCTCGCCCACTCTCGGTTACCGTTACACATGGACCTGTCTCTGCTGTCAATTTCTGTCCGGTGGACAGGTTCCTTGTTCTCCGTCCTTCCGCTGGCTCCCTTCCGGGCAACTCGGAACGGGTGTTTCAGCGCCTTAAGACGATAGGGGTTCCCTGTCGTTATGATATCCGCCCTCTGAGGGATGGGTCTCTCTTTTGAAGTCCCGTTCTTCGGGGGTGACTGGGTCCCTTCTACAGTTGCAGGATGTCTTGGGTTGCAGAGTTTCTGTGACTCCCCATCCGCAATTGAATAGCTGTCAAGGCACCATTTTCGCTTCCCGTCTGCTGTCAATCCCGGTTGGCGAGTTGCAGGAGGATCTTGCCCCCCAGGGGTAACGAAGGTCTTCCGCTTTTCGTCGTGCCAGGATGGTGCTCTTACCCCGTCCGCTCGTCTGCTCCTGACCTTTGACTCCCTTGTGCCTCCGGCCCAGGTGTTCTGGGGCATGGGTGATCGCCGGTCGTGTGAGTTTTCGGTGCGACCATATGTGCCTGACCCGGTTCGCTGCTTTGGCTGCAACCGGTTCGGCCATGTTAGCTCTGCGTGCCGCCGTGAGGGTAAGCTATGTGTCCGCTGCGGTGGGCCTGCGCACCCTACCCCATGCACGAAGCCCCCGCGGTGCTCGAACTGTTCGGGGGCCCACCTTCCTCTTCTCGGGACTGTCCCGTTTTCAAGTTTGAATTTGAGGTGCGGTCCTTAAGGACTACCGAATTCCTTAGTGCGCGGGAGGCGCGCGATAAGATCCGTGACCGGGAGCCGCGGCGGGGGTTGTCCTACGCTGCGGCTCTTGGCCCTGGCGGGTCCTCGGGCCCCTCCCGTGCTACCCCGGCGTCTACTGGAGTGGTGCCCCCCTGGAAGTCCCGGGGGTTGGTGGTCCTCCTGGCGCCGCGGGTCCTTCTTGTTCCTCTGCCTCACTTTCTGACATCCCATCTGATTCCCTGCCTACAAGTGCCCCTTCTCCCCCTCCGGCCTTGGGGTCTGGATCCTTGCCTACTCATCTCTCGGGTGGGGAGGGGAATGCCCCGAAGGAGAGGAGGAAGCGTCGCCGTGGTCGGAGTCGGAGTCCTTCCGACCCGATCCTGACTGCTGCTCGCCTTGCTTCCCCTTCTTCCCCGTCTTCACCGGAGGGGAAGCGGCGCGCTGTTCCTGATCCGCTCGGGACTTCCCCACCCCCTATACGGAGGGCTGGTGAGGCGTCACCTCCCGGTGCCCCGACCAGTGTCCGGGTGTCGGTCGAGGTACACCGCCCCATGACACCCTCGATTACTGACTCTGTTCCCATGATAGACCCGGTCGAGAGGGGCCTGGCCCTCCTTCATGGACTCTCTCTCCCTCCGGCTCCTGCTGAGAGTGGTCGGGTCTCTCTTCTGGATCTACCTCTCCCACCTGTGGTCGACCTTTCCTCTCCCCCCCGTCAGTGCTTGTCTGGTTTGACGAGCCCTCGAACAGCTGGTTCCCCCCGGTCCCCCTCTGGTGGGGAGTTGGGGGTTTCGGCTGGGCCCGACTCGTCGTCTCTCCCCCCGCCGGGAGAGCCCCCCTCTGACCTCCCTGTTCTACTCTCCACTTCTCGTTCTACTACGGGTGCAGCAGATGCGGAGTCGGTGGCCCCTACCCCCCCAGTTCTGGGTGAGTCGGGGAAACCGATTCCGTCCCTGGTTACGGACCGTTGAGTTTGCTGCTCAGCTTGGTCCGTGGCTATTTCGCTGTTTTCTCTGCCTCTTATAATACCGCTTCCCCTTACAGTTCCATCTTGCATTGGAACTGTAGGGGGCTTTTAGCTAACTGGGAGAACCTTGCCTCCCTGCTGGAGAGCGAGCGGCCTTCCTGTGTTTGTCTCCAGGAGACTATCCTGGCTGCGCGGGGACTCCCTCGTCTCTCTGGCTATGTTGGTTTCCCTTGCACCCCGGATGAGCGCACACGCCGGCGGGGTGCGGCGATTTACGTGCATCATTCGTTACCATCGCGTGGTGTGCCTCTTCGCACTTCCTTGCAGGCTGTGGCTGTGCGGCTCTTTTTAGATCGCCAGTACACTGCCTGCTCGGTTTATATTCCTCCTCATGACCCCCCTCCTCGCGACGCGGTTCGCGAGTTGGTGCTGCAACTACCCCGACCGTTTCTCCTCCTCGGGGACTTTAACAGTCGCGACCCGGCTTGGGGAGATGTTCGGTCGACTAATGTTGCTGGTATTTTACTCTCCTTAATGGAGGAACTTTCCTTTGCGTGTCTCAATTCCGGTGAACCTACTTACTTCCACGAACCCACGGGTTCATTTACCTGTATTGATCTCTCCTTGGTGTCCCTCGATGCCTTACTCGATTTTCGTGGAAGGTGTTGGGGGACTCTTATGGCAGTGATCATTACCCAGTCTGTCTTGAGCCGGTCGGTCTGCAGCGGGCGTTTCGTCTCGACCGAGGTGGTGCCTTGCGCGGGCTGACTGGCCATCTTTCAGAGCTCGTTCCGTCATTGTCCGTTCGGTATTGAGCTTTGGCTCTGTGGATGAGAGCTTGGAGTTCTTCGAGCGGGTGGTGATGGGCGTCGCGGAGGACTGTATTCCTCGATCTTCCGGTAACCCGCGGACTCGTAGCGTCCCGTGGTGGACTCCAGCATGTCACCAGGCGGTGTGCGAGAGGAAGAGGGCAACGCGCCGCTTCCACCGCACCCGGCGCGCGGGCCACTTGATTGAGATGCGGCGGGCGAAGGCTTTCGCCCGCCGGACTCTCAAGTTGGCTCGTCGGGCCTCTTGGCGTGCTTTTGTGTCCGGCATCTCCTCATCTACCCCTTCTGCTGCTGTGTGGCGGAAGGTACGTAGTATCGAGGGGAAGCCAGTCCCTGCTAGTCGCCCTGTCCTTCGGGACGGGGACGGCTTCCTTTCGGATCCTGCTGCTGTGGCTGATCGGCTGGCCGGTGCTTTTGCTGCGGTTTCCCGTTCGCCTTCAGCTGCGGATCGCCCTTTATCGGAGGTCACGTTCCCGCCCCCTGGGAACGAGCCCTATAACCATCTCTTTCCGATGCGGGAACTTCGGGCTGCCTTGGCAACCCGTCGTTCTTCCGCCCCTGGCCCTGATGACATTCCGTATGACTTTCTTTGGAATCTGCACCCGATGGCCCTGCACTTCTTGCTGGATCTTTTCAACCGGGTGTGGGTTGAGGGGTCGTTCCCTTCCCGTTGGAGGGAGGCGATTGTGGTCCCGATACCTAAGCCGGGGAAGGATCCGGCGGAGGTGGCGAGCTATCGGCCTATTGCTTTGACGAGCTGCTTATGCAAGCTCCTCGAAAAGATGGTGGCCGTCCGACTTTCCTTTACACTGGAGTCGCTTGGGTTATACCCCCGACCCAGTATGGTTTTCGTCGATTTCGGGGTACTCTGGACCCCCTTCTCCTCCTTGGCCATGATGTACGGGAGGCATTTTCCCGCCGGAATCTTGTTCTGGCCGTCTTTTTCGACGTCCAAAAGGCCTATGACACGACCCGTCGGGGAGTTGTCATGGACCGTTTGAAGTCTCTTGGTTTTGTGGGCTTTTTGCCCACGTTTCTTCGCAACTTCCTCTGCCGTCGCACTTTCCGCGTCCGTAATGGGGCGGCCCTATCTGCCCTGTATGTTCAGGAGGAGGGGGTGCCCCAGGGGGGGGTGTTAAGCGTCTCCTGCTTCAACCTAGTTATGTCTGCGCTACCGGGAGCGGAGCTCTTCCGCCCTCGGTGCGCTGTTCCATCTACGCAGATGATCTGGCTGTCTATGCCGCGGGGACGAGTCCCCCCCTCGTGGAGAGGCAAGTCCAACTCGCGGTCAATCGGGTTGAACGCTGGGCGTCGTCGGTGGGCCTTACGTTGTCTTCCCCGAAGACTTCGTGTGTGGCCTTCCTTCCGTCGAGGAGACGGGGATCCGGCGCCATCCCGGCCTTTAACCTTACACTCGGGGTCAGCCTCTGGCCCTCGTTCCATCAGTACTCTTCTTGGGTATGGTTTTCGACAGCCGTTTGAGCTGGGTTCCTCACCTTCGCCGGCTGCGCGAGTCCGCGAGACGTACCCTGGATTTGCTGGGGCATCTGTCGCATACTACATGGGGCGCGGATAGGCGGACGCTCCTCCGTTTGTACGTGTCCCTGGTACAGTCCAAATTAGACTATGGGAGTATGGTGTATGGCTCCGCCTCCCGCACAGCCCTTCGGGTACTGGATCCGGTCCTCTCTAGAGGACTGCGCATGTCATCTGGCGCCTTCCGCTCCTCTCCGGTTGATAGTCTGCAGGTTGAGTGCGACATCCCTCCCTTGGAGGATCGGAGGTCGTTCCTCATTGCTAAACACTATCTCCGGATCCTCCGTCTTCCCACCTCTCCTCTGTTCCAGGTGGTTGAGAGGGCGTTCTGCCGGGATGGGGGTTGGTATTTCACCGACACGGTGACCTCCCTCCTCGATGGTATGGGCACTCCCCCTCCATCCGTTATACCGGTCTCTTTCAGGGGTGTTGCACCTTGGGAGAGCACCCCTGTTGCGTGCTGTAGGGCGTTGCGCCCCGTTCGCAGGACCGAGTCGGACTCTGCCTTGCTTCGGTCTCTGTTCCTTCAGCATGCGGCGTGTCACTCTACATGTGTTGCGATCTTCACGGATGGCTCGAGGTCGTCGGGGGGCGTTGGATCCGCGGCTGTTCCCCAGTCGTCGGCCCTTGCTCCCCGATGTACCCGTCTCCCTGATGAGGCTTCCGTTTTTACGGCGGAGCTCTATGCCATTCTGAGCGCTCTGGAGGTGGTGCGGGAGCATCCGGATGGGTCGTTCGTCATCCATTCGGATTCCCGCAGTGCCCTGGATGGCCTGGAGTGTTTTGACTCTGTCCACCGCTGGTCCGACGAATCCAGCTACTGTACCATACTCTTGTCGCTTTCGGTGGCAAGGAGGTGGTATTTTGCTGGGTCCCAGCACATGTTAACGTGGCTGGAAATGAGGCTGCCGATCGAGCTGCCCGTTCCGCGTGCCGACTGCAGGTTTCACCTGTGTCCCTCCCTTTTTCTGATTATATCCCTGGCTTCCGTAGGTTTTTGCGCTCCCGGTGGCAGAGTCGCTGGGATGGCGCTACGGATAACAAACTTTGCAAGATTAAACCCAAGTTGGGATGTTGGGCCTCTTCCTTCCATCGGTCGCGCCATAAGGAGGTGGCTCTGGCCCGCCTCCGTATTGGCCACACCCACCTGACCCATGGCTATTTGATGGCCGGGGATCGGGTGCCCCGATGTCCCAATTGTGACGTCCTGCTTACAGTTGCCCACCTCCTGGTGGAGTGTCCGCTTTACTCTGCGCTGCGCGCAGAGTATTTTCCCTTTTGGAGAGCGTCGGGCTTTGTGATAGGCTTGGCGCTCTTCTGTCTGAAGGTCCCTACTTTTCGATAACCGGGTTGTTCTCCTTCCTCTTTCGCTCCCGACTTCTTTACCGGCTGTGACCCCACTATGATCTTTCTGCTTTTCCCCCACCTCCTCCTCCTCCTCCCCCGTCTGTTGTTCATTTCCATTAGTTGTTCCATACTCTTCGTTTTGTGTTCGCTCTGCTATCCACCTTTCTTTTGGTGGCCATGAGCGGTCATTCTTTGAAACAAAAAAAAACAAAAAAAAAAAAAAATATATATATATATATATATATATATATATATATATATTATTATCTACAGTAGTTTGCACAAGAAATGAAGGTTATATTTGAACAGAGCACACCAAAATACACTAGAAAAATGTATTTTTTATTTCAACTTCAGGCCATGTCATTTTCTGCATAATGACCTTCTTCTTTTCTCGTGAAGTAACAATTCCCAATTTACTTTAAATTTTTATGTACACTTTCCCAATCTACTTTCTTTGAATTTATATTTAAATCTTCAAATATCCCTTCTGACTCTCTGGATGCGTTTTTGGCCCACTGGTTGCTAACTTTAATTGCATATCGATTAGGTTATGGTCGGAGAAATTTTGCGCGTTACCTTTTTATTTACCAATATATATACCTCGTTAACCTCGTTAGAGTTCCGTGCGTCGATCTTTCTTCACACGAAAGTCAAGCTGGTGGCCCCGCCTCTAGTCCTGGCTTGGTGGAGGAGCAAGTTGCTCTCTTGCGCTCTCCACCGTACATAGCCAGGTACACCCGGCTCATCTGGTACCATCCTGAGCCAGGCATCTAGTCTTCTCTTGAAGACTTCAACTTTGACCCCTGTAACGTTTCTGAGGCCCTTCGGAAGCTGGTTGAAAAGTCTTGGGTCCTGAGAACCAAGCTATTTTCCTTGTGTTGAGGAGGTCCCTTCTCGGGTCTTTAATTTGGGAACACTACACGTTCTGCCTTTCCTTTTTTCCAGCGTTGTTTGGATGGTAATTTGGTTTAGTTTGAGGTTTGGTACCAGGTTTTCGATAATTTTCCATGTGTAGATTATGGTATACCTCTCTCTTTCCAGGGACTACAGATTTAGTTTTAGCCTTTCCCAGTAGTTGAGTTCTTTGCAGCCACCAATCTTGGCTGCGAAATGTGTCTGCGTTTCTTCTAGTTTATTCATTTCTTCCTTTTTATATGGGGACGTCAAAACTGAACAATATTCCAGTTTTGGTATGATCAGTGTTCTCAACAGGGGAATCATTACTGTCTTGTCCCTCCTTTTGAACGTTCTTAGTACCTGTCCTGCGACTCTTTTTGCTTTGTTTATTGCTATCTGATTTTGTCTCTCAAATTTGGCATCATCTGAATTTCCTGTCTATTTGGAGCATAATATGCAGTCTGTTTAAGTTCCTAATTTCTGCCATATCTCAAGAGCTGAAGTTTCTCGGTGTTAAATGTCATATTGTTGTCCTCTGACCATGTGTATATTTTGTTCGTGTCCCTCTGCAAGGCCTCCACTTCATTTGCATCGCTGATTTTCTGCTGATCTTTGTATCGTCTGCAAAGGCGGATGTTGCTATACTGTTGTTGTTTACCTCCTACTGTCTATATTTGTTAGCATGATAATGAACAGGAATGGGGCTATCACTGTACCTTGCAGGGTTGTTACGGTATGTACCTGGGTACATTAAATTAGCTTAATTTACCCACCCAGGCTGGGTTTTTTACATTAAAAAACCCGGGTTTTTTCCATGAAGTGGGTTTTTTCTTTAAACACACTCCTTTTTAAAATAATAATGGGAATAAAACTTGCTTGATCATAACTGAGTAAACTTGCTCCATTTAATCAGGTTAAATGATATATTTGGCATCATTTCATTGTAACTGATTATTGTTCTCCACCAAATATTGTTATAGCAATTTTTGTTTTTTGCTATACAAGTGGCTATAATTGTTGCAATGCATACATGTATTCAATCTCTAGGTAAATAGTTAATGATCAATCTCAGAGTTTCACCTAAGAAGCAGCAATAATTACCAATATAATGTGGATAATGAGTTAAATTGCGTTTTGAAAATTTATTATTTTCTTTATTTGAAGTTGAAGTGGAACAAAACCAGAAGCTAAGCAAATAAAAAATACTAATAATGTTTGTAGAATGTAGTTACTCAAGAAATAATTTCAGTAAAGAAAGAAAGTTGCAAAAATAAAACAATGTTACTGCTATCCTATCGAAGATCAAAATAATAATCAATCATTCAACAAAGGCAATACTAATATTTTTATACCTCAAATTAAAACTTTATAATTATTACAACACTGAATTACAACATTACGACACTGAATTACAATTATTATACGCAGAATTACAAATTATACTTCAAATTAAAACTTTAAAAGTATTTTTATACTTTTATATTTTTATAATAAATATTAATGCCTTCTGCTCTGCTGCCAAAAGAAGTGTGTCATACAACTCCTAAGCTTGTCTGACTATGGTGATCAGGTTTTGTTGAGACCTAAATACAACACTTTACCAGTCATCGCATTGTTCCTTCTGGTTTCTGAGGGTTCGATGACACATCACGAGTTTTTCTGCAGTTTCTTTCCCTAAACGATTTCTCAGCTTAGTATGCACAAGGCCAAGAGTTGAGAAAAGACGCTCTACTGACGCTGAACTTGCTGGCAACGAACTAATTTTTGCCATAAATTGACAAAATTGTGGAGTAGCAATCTTAGTAGTCTTCCTGCAATGGAACAAGAAAATAGAATAAATGCATGGGATGAACCAAGTTGTTTGAATTGAGTCAATAAAATATTGATACTGATATTTCCAGTAATTTTTTAAGCATATCTAAAGCAAATATTTCGGATTAACAAGACAATATATATTGATTTATAACCTATTACCGTAAACGGTGGTTACTTTGACTAGTGGGGCAACTTTGACCATTTTTAAATATTTATATATTTTGGGCTGTAACTCTAAAAATATGAAACAAAAAAAAATATATATAAGAAGCATTTAAAGTGCAAAAATTACTCAATAGGAAAATGTAGAGTTTTTGTTTATATTATCAATTAATAAAAAGTTATAAGACAATAATTGTGCTCAGAAAAAAATTGCGTGATTTTGGTTCATTAAAACTGATACCTTCATATTCTAAAGTATAAAAGGTAAATAACTCTGATTTTCACAAATTGATCTTATAACCTTGGACCATTGTTCCATGGGGTAATAAAAGAAATTTATAGATAATTTAAGTTTATAGGCTATTGATAATGCAATCGGGCAACTTTGAGATCAAATGGGGCAACTTTGACTACCCTTGTTAAAAGGTTAAAACTGTTCCAAACACACCTACAAAAATCAAAAGGGTAATCAACCTGCAAATTTCAGTGACTACAGTAGAGACATAGTAATAAAATGTGTATGCTATTTTTATTTTAGCTAGATTTATTTAAATATACTACTGATAAAAAGTCAATAGTGGTCTAATTGTTTTTTCCACTTTAGTAGTCAAATTAACATTAGATTTTCAAAACTCCCAAACAAATAACCCAGTGGTCAAAGTAACCCCTGGTTACAGTACTCTACTTACATAACATCCATAAGTTGATTCACAGAAATTTATCTCTTGTTCAGCAATGTCAGCACAATAATCTGCTGTCTTCTTCTGAGATCCAATGATCTGATGAAGTAGGATTTATTACCATTTTGCAGGCATGATTCAATGATGGGCTGATTATGAATGTTTGACCATCCATCTTGGATCAGCGTGACAGGTTGTCCAGCAAGTTGCGTAGGGAATGTCTGTCGACACTTTTGGTAGACAGTGTCCAGAAGATCTGTGCTGCTCCGAGTGCTGCAGTGTTGGACTATGGTAACTTCCACCTCAGCATTGAAATTAATTTGTTCATACGCTCATTCTCAGCTACATTGAAGGGGATGTTGCGAGCGTAAAACATTCGGCAAACTGCAAATCTAGTTGACGTGTTTCTGCTTCCGATGTCTTGTGCACAAATCTATCAATGCTAGGCAAGATTGTTGACTTAGCTTTCTTACTAGAATTAGATACTGATGCATCAGTATTACTATTGTCAGAGGCGTTTGACAATGCATTACAACTTCTTTTGCGTGGAGTTGTTATGAATGAATCCATTAAGGTACTGCCTCTTGAGTTGTTTGCAACAGGTATTGCGTAACTCCCATCATCATCATCATGCTCATGCGCTTGTTCCAATGGCTTGGATTGTGTTGCTGATATAGATTGAAGCTCTGCACACTCGTACTCATCTGATGAAACTTCACCACCTTATCTTTTTGCATATTGTTCACACTTTTTAAGATGGTCTCCGTCTTTCTATTTTAGAACTCACTTTAGAATGACAATGTTTACATTTTTGTTTTTCTTTGGTATCACTTCCCTCTTTACATGCTTCAAATTCAGCCCATTCTTTTGCCTTGTAGCGGCCTCTTCCAGTCATTTTCACAGATATAATAGAACGAATCAGAATGAGGCAATAACATCAATTGCAATCAATTCCATACAATTCTGAATGTGGAAAAATGAAACATATATTGACATGTAATTATAGATATATACATAAAATAATAGCTATGGATTGGTTAAATGTTTCCACTTGACACTCCATGAAAATAATAAAACACCTTGTATCTAAAAAGCCCTGGTTTTTAACAACCCTGGTACCTTGTGGTACTGAGCTGCGTACTTCTGATTCTGATGATGATACACCTTGAATTTTGACCACTTGTAGTCGTTCTCTGAGGAAGTTGTAGATCCATTTTCTCACTTCTGTTATTCCCATATAGTTTCATTTTATGTGCTATTATACCATGATCGCATTTGCCGAAAGCTTTAGCAAAATCCGCGTATATGACATCATAGTTTTCATTGCCTTCAAGTGCATCTAGGATATTGTTATAATGCTCTATAAGTTGTGATAGGAATGATCTTCCTGATCGGAATCCGTGCTGATTTTCGTTGAATCTTTCCAGTGTCTCCAAGAAGTCATAGATTTTCTCTCTGACTATTCTTTCAAATATTTTGGTGAGGTGGGACGTCAATGACACTGGTCTATAGTTCTTTGCCTGAGATCTATCCCCTCCTTCATATATAGGGACAATGTTTGCTCTTTTCAAGATGCTCGGTATTTCCCCAGTGTCTAGGGATCTTTTCCATATCCAGTCTAAGGGTGTAGCTATTTCATTTTTACAGTTTTTAATTAATAGTGTGTATATATATGTATATATGAACGTCGAGCACGACACCACTCCAATCGGCGTTCTGCATTTGTGGCGGTGATATTGGGCTTGTGCGCCTGCCCTGCCATGAAATCCAAGTCTGCAGCTCCCTACGAAAAGGTGACGTGCTGACAGATGTTTCCATGGCCTGTTGCACCTCCGCCGTGATGTTTGCCGCAGACGACGTGCGTGAGGTACGAACACTCCTCCGTAAGGCTCTTCGACCACGTTCCGCGAGTTTGTGAGGCCGTCCAGACCGTTTTTTTTGGTTGTAGTGGCACCTTCAGCCTTCGATCTTTGAATAACATCCACTACAGTAGATTTCGGAATGTTCAGACGGCTCGCAGTTGCGCGCACAGAAAGGTTACTGATGTGGCATCCAACCACCATCCAACGTTAGAAGTCTGTAAGTTCCGCTCCACGCGGCATACTGGCGTCTAATCCACTGCTACTGCCCAGGCAGACATACATACAGGCTTTATATTGAGGACTTTCCAAGCCACTGCGCATGCCGTTTTTTAAGAACGGATATAAGAGTATTTGTAGTTAATATTTTTAAAATTTCTTACGCAAGTTTTTCTTTCATGGCCAGAATTTAATCAAAATCGATGGAGATAGGTACAAAATAGATATATACGAGCTTATTAAATTTAATTCAGTCGGATATGAAGTACATATAAAATTTAATTGACTCGGTTCCCTTTACACTGCAGTTATGATACAAGGCCATAAATATGTGAATTTGTATTTAAAGCTAACATTTTTCTCAGAAATGTTTTTATAAAAGTTACACTTAAAGGTCGTTGTCCAGATGAAAATACCTGTGACAATCGTCACAATACATGGCTTTTCTATTTGCCAACCAAAGGATTAATTAAACCACGTAACTATTCCACCGATCGTGCTTAATTTTCTGAGAACAATCGTAGCGTGGTTGAATAACCATTAGAATTGGTTGGCAGATAGTAAAACCATGTATTTTGGGGGTTGGCAGATAGTAAACCACGTATTTATGTGGTTGGCAGAAGTATGTTTGCCGACGTATATGTTCTTGTATTTTGTCGCAGAGAATTTAATTCGTGTTAATGCTTTTCATTTTTCCATTGAAATAGATTTCACGAGACACGTAAGACGTTAATACCTTTTGATTTGATTGAATTTCGATACAACGCGTACGCTATTCTTTCCTTTATTTACATTTATCATTTGAAAAATGGTCGTTTACAAACTCGAATTTAGTATGTACTCGAAAGTTTTTAAGAAGAGGACATAGTTCAAGAAAATGTACGAGGTTCGCTTCGATTTAAGCATTGAATTATTTTCGCTTTAAGCTCTTCGAAAAGGATAAAAGTAAAATAATAGTTGTAAAAGTAAGATAATAGTTGTTTACGTGTATTGTTGAAAAGCAGTTGATTTGTGTATCGTCGTGTTAAGTTACTCGGTAAGTAGTTTATTCAGGCTTTATTCACTTAGTAATAATGAGGAGCGCTACGTCGCGGCCATGTATCAATGTTTCCCGTAGGTCAGCGAAGTTAAACGATATTAGGTCCGTAGTTGGATTGGGGACCATCTGCGTCCAGAGGATGTAGCGACCCGTGGTTCGATCCCACGTAGAACTGTAGGTTCCCTCCGCCATCCATGCGACCGTAGATGTTGCGGAGGTTAAACATCCTCATGAAAGAAAAACAATAATAAGTCATTTTCTAATATATATATATATATATATATATATAACGTAAAGAACGACGCTTGTATAGGAGATATTCCGCGCAAGACGAGAGAGAGAGAACGAAACAAATGAAAAAATGAGGTAACCACCCGGGAATCATTTTTTCATTTGTTTCGTTCTCTCTCTCTCGTCTTGCGCGGAATATCTCCTATACAAGCGTCGTTCTTTACGTTGTTTATACTGCGTGTTCTTTGCAGTTGAATGTGTGTGATATATATATATATATATATATATATATATATATATATATATATATATATATTAGTGATGGACCGGATGTCAGTTTTTCAACATCCGCGGATGCGGATCTTTAATTTCAATATCCGCGGATGCGGATATTTAGTTAATCTATCAATATAATATAGAATTATGAATATATGACATAATTTTTCAAATTTCGTGATATTACTATTATGGCAGGCAATGCATAAGAATTAAAATTAATATTAATGTTTTCATTATGATAAAAATAATAACTTTCTCAAGAATTTCAGCCACAGAAAATTCAATTTTCTGTGTTACCAGGTATTTATATTTTGAGGTTTATATATTTGTTTGTTCATTAATAATTAATACTTTACATGAAATGTGCATGACTGGGCCTTATAAACTACTTTATAAGCTAATTTAATTGTAAATTGCATAATTTGTTAGAGGTAATATCCGCATAACATCCGCAGTCAGAAGTGCGGATGCGGATGTTAAAAATGATGCGGATGCGAATATCCGGTCCACAACTAATATATATATAGGGTGAGTCAAAAGTCTCCATACATAGGCAAAATGGTCATTTTATTATGCAATCACTTGTAAGTTACTAAATATGCTCTATGTGGGCACCATTACACTGAATGCACATACGGATGCGTTCCTCCTAGTCATGGCAAACGCGCGTTAACACGTCTGGTGTTATGCGTGCACACGCATCACGAATGCGTTCCTTTAGGTGGTCCGTGTTTTGTATTTTCACCTGGTACACCATGGCCTTCAAGTGCCCCCGCAAGTAAAAATCAAGGGGGGTGAGGTCTGGGGACCTCGGAGGCCACTCCACGGGACCACGGCGGCCAATCCAGTGACCCGGAAACTGCTGATCCAGCCACTGGCGCACGCAGATACCGTAATGGGGTGGCGCCCCATCTTGCTGAAAGTACGCTGGAAATCCCCCGTCCTCGTTCAGCAGGAACGGCATGACTGTCTTGCAGCATGTTTAGATACATTTCGGCATTCAGATTGGTTTCAATGAAAAAAGGGCCAACAATTGTATTGCCCCATATCCCGCACCACACCATCACTTTTCCAGCGCCTTGCGTCTTTGAGGGACTCATCCAGTGCGGGTTGTTATCACTCCAATAACGTACGTTTTGACGATTAACCTCTCCATGGACATAAAAGTTGGCTTCATCTGAAAACAGGATGCCAGCTGAGAACTCCGTGTCTCGTCCACTTTTGTTCTTGCCCATTCACAGAATTCCAGCCGCCTGTCCGGGTCGTCTTCGCTAAGATACTGCAACATTTGCATTTTGTATGGATGCCATTTGTGCTCTTTCATAATGTGGACGATACTCCTTTGGCTGACATCGCATTCTGCAGACATCCGTCGAGTGCTTTTTTGGGGACACACTGCGAACGCTGCCAGCACCATGGTCGCTGTGCCTTCATCGGTGGCTGTTCGTGGGCGGCCACTTCTCGGTTGGTCTGCAACACTTCGTCTTCTTGAATTTCTCAATGAGTTTGGCAACGGTGTCGTGTGTGATGTGCGTGCCGGGGGCGTGTCTCCTGTTAAAATCCTCGGCAACCTTGCGACAGCTTTCTGATCCTGCCAGAAGAATGATCTCTATACGCTCTTCTTGGGACAAAGGCATCTCAGCACATCACCTGCAAAAAAATAAAAAATAATCATTTATTTATCATGACCATTTTGCCTATGTATGAAGACTTTTGACTCACCCTATATATATATATATATATATATATATACATTCAACTGCAAAGAACACGCAGTATAAATAACGTAAAGAACGACGCTTGTATAGGAGATATTCCGCGCAAGACGAGAAAGAGAAAACAACAAATGAAAAAATGAAGTACCACCTGGGAATCGAACCCGGGATCTTCCGATTGCCGGTCAGACGCGATACCACTACACCATGGTCTTCACTCTTCCAAATGCCGTAATTCCTCTACATACTCGCAGAAACCAATGCCCAAGGGGGCACCTCCCGCATGCCGTAACATTATATACATTCAACTGCAAAGAACACGCAGTATAAATAACGTAAAGAACGACGCTTGTATAGGAGATATTCCGCGCAAGACGAGAAAGAGAAAACAACAAATGAAAAAATGAAGTACCACCTGGGAATCGAACCCGGGATCTTCCGATTGCCGGTCAGACGCGATACCACTACACCATGGTCTTCACTCTTCCAAATGCCATAATTCCTCTACATACTCGCAGAAACCAATGCCCCAAGGGGGCACCTCCCGCATGCCGTAACATTATATACATTCAACTGCAAAGAACACGCAGTATAAATAACGTAAAGAACGACGCTTGTATAGGAGATATTCCGCGCAAGACGAGAAAGAGAAAACAACAAATGAAAAAATGAAGTACCACCTGGGAATCGAACCCGGGATCTTCCGATTGCGGTCAGACGCGATACCACTACACCATGGTCTTCACTCTTCCAAATGCCGTAATTCCTCTACATACTCGCAGAAACCAATGCCCCAAGGGGGCACTCCCGCATGCCGTAACATTATATACATTCAACTGCGTGTTCTTTGCAGTTGAATGTATATAATGTTACGGCATGCGGGAGGTGCCCCCTTGGGGCATTGGTTTCTGCGAGTATGTAGAGGAATTACGGCATTTGGAAGAGTGAAGACCATGGTGTAGTGGTATCGCGTCTGACCGGCAATCGGAAGATCCCGGGTTCGATTCCCAGGTGGTACTTCATTTTTTCATTTGTTGTTTTCTCTTTCTCGTCTTGCGCGGAATATCTCCTATACAAGCGTCGTTCTTTACGTTATTTATACTGCGTGTTCTTTGCAGTTGAATGTATATAATGTTACGGCATGCGGGAGGTGCCCCCTTGGGGCATTGGTTTCTGCGAGTATGTAGAGGAATTACGGCATTTGGAAGAGTGAAGACCATGGTGTAGTGGTATCGCGTCTGACCGGCAATCGGAAGATCCCGGGTTCGATTCCCAGGTGGTACTTCATTTTTTCATTTGTTGTTTTCTCTTTCTCGTCTTGCGCGGAATATCTCCTATACAAGCGTCGTTCTTTACGTTATTTATACTGCGTGTTCTTTGCAGTTGAATGTATATAATGTTACGGCATGCGGGAGGTGCCCCCTTGGGGCATTGGTTTCTGCGAGTATGTAGAGGAATTACGGCATTTGGAAGAGTGAAGACCATGGTGTAGTGGTATCGCGTCTGACCGGCAATCGGAAGATCCCGGGTTCGATTCCCAGGTGGTACTTCATTTTTTCATTTGTTGTTTTCTCTTTCTCGTCTTGCGCGGAATATCTCCTATACAAGCGTCGTTCTTTACGTTATTTATACTGCGTGTTCTTTGCAGTTGAATGTATATAATGTTACGGCATGCGGGAGGTGCCCCCTTGGGGCATTGGTTTCTGCGAGTATGTAGAGGAATTACGGCATTTGGAAGAGTGAAGACCATGGTGTAGTGGTATCGCGTCTGACCGGCAATCGGAAGATCCCGGGTGGTACTTCATTTTTTCATTTGTTGTTTTCTCTTTCTCGTCTTGCGCGGAATATCTCCTATACAAGCGTCGTTCTTTACGATATATATATATATACACAGTATATATGAAAATTATTTCACGAAAGTAACACGTGAAAAATATTTATGATGAATAAAACCACGAAGGAAAGGAAACACAGAATGGTGCGCAAGCGCTTTCGTCTAATGTTTCCTTTCCTTCGTGGTTTTATTCATCATATATATATGTATGTATGTATGTATGTACGTACTATGTAGGCAAAGTTGCTTAATTAAAAATGTAACTATGGTGAGCAAAGGTTCCTACCTTTTTGTTATTTTATTCCGAGAATTCCTTAATATATACATATACTGTAAATTGTCTGTGCATTAAGTATGGGTCCTAAAGTGGAACTGTTTGCGAAAAAATGGAAAGGAGGAAAGAAATTGTATCCTTTTCGCAAACGAAAATGCAATTTGTATTTTGGTGTATTTTTAAAATGCATTTCATATCGAAATACGAGGACGATATGCGGGGTTACTTGTCACTTTCAGGTCGTCTTCCAAGATGCATCCTATCATATTATAATAAGAAACTATTTTATATGTTCAAATTTTAGGGTCGGTCCTACTATAGGTTTTTACGTAATGCAAAATGCATTTTCAAAAAGTGTTTCTTTTTATTTTTAACGAAGTAAATATGTAAATAGGTTGCATTAGCTAAAAGTGGCGTCATGCTTCTTCCCTCATTTTCTCTCTCACGGCGAGGGAAGGACTTTGAACGTAGGCCTAATTGAATGTTTTTCTTTTTTCTCGCAGGCCGATTCCTTAATTTTGAGCCCGACGAGCGTCAACAATTGCGTGTCGAGAGGCAAATCTGAAGTAAGTATTTTGTGTTATAGGTACTGTTATTTTGGGCATTAAAGTATATACTTTATTTATTGGGACATCATCCTATTTTTAGTATATTTTCAGAATATACGTTCGTAGTTATATAAATTATAGACATTATGCAGTTTGTAATAGGTCTTTGTGTAGTGTATATATATATATATATATATATATATATATATATATATATATATCAACTGCAAAGAACACGCAGTATAATTAACGTAAAGAACGACGCTTGTATAGGAGAACATACCGCGCAAGATGAGGAGGGAGAACGAACAAATGAAAAAATGAGGTAACCACCCGGGAATCGAACCCGGGATCTTCCGATTGCCGGTCAGGTATGATAACCACTACACCATGGTCCTCACTCGATCAGAAGTCGTAATTCTCCTACATACGCGCAGAAACCAATGCCCCGAGGGGGGCACCTCCCGCATGCCGCACCGGCAATCGGAAGATCCCGGGTTCGATTCCCGGGTGGTTACCTCATTTTTTCATTTGTTCGTTCTCCCTCTTCATCTTGGGCGGAATGTTCTCCTATACAAGCGTCGTTCTTTACGTTATATATATATATATATATATATATATATATACACACACACCTTAACCTTGTTTGAGTTCCGTGCGTCGGTCTTTCTTCACACGAAGGTCAAGCTGGTGGCCCCACCTCTAGTCCTGGCTTGGTGGAGGAGTGAGTTGCTCTCTTGCGCTCTCCACCGTACATAGCCAGGTACACCCGGCTCATCTGGTGCCGTCCTGAGCCAGGCAACTAATCTTCTCTTGAAGACTTCAACTTTGACCCCCTGTAACGCTTCTGAGGTCCTTTGGAAGCTGGTTGAAAATTCTTGGCCCCCTTGACAACCAAGCTATTTTCCTTCAGAGTTGAGTGGGTCCTTGTCGGGCCTTTAATTTAGGAACACTACACGTTCTGCCTTTCCTATTTTCCTGCGTTGTCTGGATGGTAATTGGGTTTAGTTTGAGGTTTGGTACCAGTTTTTCGATAATTTTTCATATCTAGATTATGGTATACCTCTCTCTCCTTCTTTCCAGGGAGTACAAATTTAGTTTACTTAGTCTTTCCCATTAGTCGAGTTCTTTGCAGCCATCAATCTTGGCTGTGAAATGGCTCTGCGTTTCTTCTAGTTTATTAATTTCTTCCTTTTTATATGGGGACGTCAAAACTGAGCAGTATTCAAGTTTTGGTATGATCAGTGTTCTCAGCAGGGGAATCATTACTGTCTTGTCCCTCCTTTTGAACGTTCTTAGTACCTGTCTTTTCTTCCAAGGTTGTTAGCATTTCCTCAGTTGTTTTATTCTCGAAAACTGTTCTCCACTCTATCTGGGCCGTGTGTGATCTGATTTCTTCCCAATTTATGGTCTTGGAGTTCAAGTTAAAAGCCCCCAAATTTGCTTTTTCCTTCCGTATGTGTATGGTCTTTTAAAGTTATCGCCATATTTGTTGATAACTCGATTATATTGTGGTCTGAGATAATAGTTGGAGTTATTTTCATATCCGCAATCAAGTTCGTGTTATTTGTGAATACCCAGATCTGGGCATTTATTTTTCCTGGTATTTTCTGTTATCTCCTGTGTCAGCATAAATTCGTTTGTGAGAGCCATCAGCATTTTTGCTTGCTCCTGGTCCTCTCTTGTGCCCCCTTATCTTACTGTATAAATATATTTCTACCCACCTTTTTGTATTTTATAAATGGGAAATTAAAGTTGCCACGGAGTATTATATTAGGGGATGGAGAGTTTACGGACTTTATTAGGGTTCTGATATCATTAATGGCATTCGAAAATTTTTCATTTGGAGAGTTTGGAGATCTATATATGACTATCAGTACCACGTTTAGTTTCTCTATTTTCACTGCAAGGGTTTCCACGAAACTGTTGGATTTACTTATTACCGTCTCTGTCATATGCCTCTCGTGTATATACGTAGGGAATCCAAAAAGTTTCCGGAAAATTCAAAAAGCTTTAATACAAAAACCCTTTAATAAAAGTTCCAGAATGGTCAAATAACTTTAATAAAAGAAAACAAAAGAGGATATACGTTTAAGAATGCTCAACAACGTTCGACATAATTCCCACCTATCTCTATACACTTTTCTAAGCGATGTTTCCAGCGTTCCAATCCATTTTTATAAAATTCAGAGTTTTTCGACTGAAACCATCTCAAAACTGCTGTTCTGGCATCTGCTATCGAGTCGAAACGCGTTCCTTTTATGTGATCCTTCAATTTTGGGAATAAAAAAAAGTCGGAAGGGGCTAGATCCGGACTGTAGGGGGGGGTGAGGTATGATTTCCCATCGAAATTCCCGTAACACGGCTCTTGAGGCATTTGCAGTGTGAGCAGGTGCATTGTCGTGATGGAAAAGCACCCCGCGATGAAGTTTACCAGGTCTTTTTTCAACAAGCTTATCTTTCAGCTTCCTCAAAACATTTTCATAATATTGGGCGGTGACTGTTTTTCGTCCTTCAAGAAAGTCCACTAAAATTATTCCTTCACAATCCCAAAAAATTGTAGCCATTACCTTTTTAGCTGATCTTTCTGCTTTAAATTTGATTGGGCCATCTGATCCTCTTGGGAGCCATTGTTTTGACTGAACTTTGCTTTCCGGATCATACTGATAAATCCAGGTTTCATCCCCTGTTACAAGTCTGTGCATAAAACAATCTTCATGAACTTCCATTCGATTCAAAAGATCAACAGAAAGACTAGCCCTTTGGTCAAACTGTTCTTGGCGTAACGCTTTAGGCACCCACCGAGCAGAAAGTTTGCTAAGTTCTAAGGTATCCACCAAAATGGAATGAGCAGAACCACGAGAGATACCCACCTCATTGGCTATTATTTCACAGGAAATTCGACGATCTTTTTCGACTAGTGACCGAACAGCAGCAACAGTTTCTTCATTAATTGATGTTGATGGCCTTCCACTCCTTTGGTTATCATTAAGAACCTCTTGACCCGTTTTAATCTTTTGATCCAGTCATAAACGACTGATTTCTTAGGTGCTTCATCTCCATAAACTTCACGTAAGGCATCAAGTATTTGTGGTGGTTTCCATTTAAGTTTTGTTAGGAATTTAATGTTAGCTCTCCACTCGAATTTTGAGATTTCCGTTGCCATGAAAAATAGGGTTCTTTTTAACCGTCTTAAAGCACTGTCACCAAGGTTGTGTAAGTCTTAGCATGGCCTAATATGTATGAAGGTCCAAATTCATGTCAAAACAAGAATTCATTAAATTCTGATTTGAAATGATTGAATTATTAAACTTTTCCGGAAACTTTTTGGATTCCCCTCGTAAATAGCACAACCACCTTTACTTCTCGCTGTTCTATCCGCTCTTAGTAAGTTGAATCCATCGATATGCAATTCTTTCTTATTGATACAGTGTTCGCAGTTTCCTTGCAGTCTTTAAGATGTGTTTCTGTGAGGCATGCGATGTCCGCCTTTGTTTAGTCCATAAAACCTTTCAGGTACGAAACTCTTTAGTGAATTGTTCGGTTTTATTCCTTGAATATTTGCCAGGACAATGTTTATGTTCTTTGTTTTGCATTGCCCCTCGTGCATTTTAAGTTCGTTGTCCTTTGATATCGCGTGTTTTGTAACCTTGTGGTCCTCCGAGATGGATCCGTTCCTGCCTACCTGGTCTGGTAGCTTCTTGCCATGTAGCGTTCCTGCTCGAGGATTCCCAGCTGTGTCAGCTGCATGTGCTGTATAAGACTTAGCAGCCGTATTGTGTCCAAGATGTTGAAAAAATTTTGTGTGATGTGTGTGTTGTTTGCTGTTTGGATACATATTTTTTTTCACATTCCTTCTTTCTTTGCGTCACATTCCTTTTTTTCTCACATTCAGTCCTTTATATATACATACATACATACATACATACCTAGAGAGAGAAATTATGGGCCTTGGTGGTGTAGTGGTTAGCGTCGCTGACTACGAATCCATCGGCCCTGGGTTTGAGACCCGGTGACGGCAGCCAGCGCGCAGCAAAACCCAGTTGTTCATTCTTCCACACAATAAAGAAAGTGGTTGGTAGATAAATGGGTACCCTGTGCGGCCTAGTGGTTAAGACGCTGGGCTGCTGGTGGGGCGTGGTTCGGATTCCACATTAAACTGTAGGTCTAAGGTGAAGTGAAAAGCTTGACCTCCGTCAGAATGTGCGGTGGTGGCTTTTTTTTCCTCCCCACAAAAATCGGGTCTAGTTTTTTTTTTCACCGCAAGTTTCTTTGAAGAACCTGGCAAATATTACACTAGGCAACAAATTTCAACTTTTTTTTTGTTACAGACACGTGAACTACTGATTCCTACTAAAGCGCTGATGCTGATTTCAGATCTGATATCAAAATTTCTCTATCACGTCCAGATTTTGTGTAACCGAAAACCCCTATTTTTCATTTTTTTTCTCACCCGCTTCTATTACGAAAGCCGTCTAAGCTACTTTTCCGTGCCACGTTTTATGTTAAGCATACTTAAATAATTAGTGAACAGGGATGTCTTTCCTCCTTTATTCTGGCTTAAGACAGACAGCGGAATTCCGCTGGCGGAGTTACCACCCCTGCGCCCAACCATCCACCCAAAGCGCGTTAGTATTTTGTTGTTACTACTGAAAGGCAAATTCCTGTTCTTAAGTGAAACTTTGCTGTGTCCTCTTCCTTTGTCGCTTGTAGGATGACGAGCTCTCCTTCTGCAGGAACCAACAATAATCTCCCATCATATTTGGGTTGAAATTACCTTGGTATCTGTTTTCCATAACTGAGATCTGTTGGTGGAAGCGCTCACCATGCTCGTCACTTACAGCCCCAAGGTTGGCCGGGAAGAAGTCAAGATGAGAATGTAAAAAATGAATTTTCAAAGACATTCTGCATCCCATTATTTCATAAGATTTAAGCATGTTTTCTACGAGTTTACGGTGGTTTTCAGCTTTGTGGTTTCCAAGAAAATTTTTGACAACTTCAACGAAAGATGTCATGCTCCTAGTTCATTCTCATTTAGGTTAGATGGAAACGATGAGTCGTGGATGACACTGCGGATCTGTGGTCCAGTGAAAACTCCAGCTTCTAGCTTAGCATCTGTCAATATTCCTTTGAATTTATCCTTTAAATATTGGAAACCACTACCTTGATGATCCATACCCTTCACGAAATTTTTCATAAGGCCAAGTTTAATGTGAAGTGGTGGAAGATGTACTTTCTGAGGGTCAATAAGTGCTGGGTGTTTCACATTGTATTTACCAACAACATGTTCAGTTCTAGATGGCCAATCATGTTTTTTGTAGTGGTTCTTGTCATCTCTGCTGTTCCATAGACACAAAAAGCACATATGCTTTGTGTAGCCCAACTGTAACCCAAGAAGTAATGATACAACTTTAAGGTCGCCACAAATATTCCATGTGTGGTCCTTATATTTGATGAGTCTTAGCAGCAGTTTCATCGATTCATAAGTCTCATTAAGGCCAGTGGCATGTGCTACAGGTATTGAAGGTTTTTCATTGCCGTTGTGCAGTAATACAGCTTTAAGGCTAGCTTTACTAGAGTCAATGAACAGTCTCCATTCTTTTGGATCATAGCGACAGCCAATCCCTTGCATCAGACCACTGATATCGTGGCAGAAACAAACGTTTTCTTCCTGTAAGTAAAATGATGAAAACTGCAAATGGCGATGGCGGAAATGGGAAACTTTGGTGTTTGGTTGGAGAAGATTAAATTCTTGAAGTCTTGAACCAAGCAACTCTGCCTTTTCTTTTGGTAATTCCAAATCGCGCACTAAGTCATTTAACTCCGCTTGACTTAACAAATGTGGGGAAATATTTGCATCTGGAACATATATGCCATCTTTCCCTGTTTCTATATCACTAGCAGAATCTTCAGATGAACTGCTGTCTGTTATCGTTGCTGGTGGAACTGGTGGTGGATTTGTTTCATCATGTGGTACTGGTTTCATTGCTGATTCGCAGTTTGGGTACGTGATCTTTGATTTGTTTTTCTTTGTGAAACCAGCAATCTTTGTCAAACAAAAATAACAATCATTGAAGTGATTTTTCGGCTCACGCCAAACCATGGGGACTGAGAACGGCATAGCTTTTCTTTTACCATTCATCCAAGCTATTAACATTGCATTGCACTGTGCACAGCAAATATGTGGTGCCCAGTCCCTCTGTTGGTCTCCTAACTTACAGTCAAAATAACACTTGTAGGCAAGTTTAATCTTTGTTGTTATGTTTCTACGTTGTGGCTTAGGTGTATATTGTCCACAGACAAAGCAGAAGTTGTCTGGGTGATTTACACAAGCACGTCTATTTGATGCCATTTTGAATTACCATACAATATCTGAAAAAACGTAGAAAGTAATTATTACGATGTGCAAAATAAAAAGATACACACCGTAGTACAAAACAAATGCTATAAAAACACAAAGTCACCACAACCTGTCACTTGCTCATCAGCAGAGAGCTTCAACAACCGTTCTGCTTGACTGTCACGTAGCGACTGACCGTTGGGCCGTTGCCCGTTACTATGCTCTTGACTCAGTGTTGCCAACTCGGGATAAATTTTATTTATCAAAATTGTTCGAATTTGTATATAGTTGGCAAAAAAAATTGCTTTAACCTTGAAAAGCAAGTTTCATATTACTGGCATTAAGCCGATTAAAACCAAAATCTGGACGTGGTAGAAAATTTAACTAAAAGTGATTTGCATTTTACACAAAATCTAGACGTGATAGAAAAAATCTAATTATAGATTTGAAATCAGCATACCGAAATTAGCTAGGAGCACCTATTTGGTCTTCTGTAACAAAATCTTTGTTGCCTAGTGTTATTGTTCTTTTATTTTAAATTATTTTAAATAATGATTATGGTATCAGTTGTGAGTAATCTTAGTAAAGAAAGGAACCCGTCCGCATTCAAATGATTTTTGTGTTTCTTCAAAATGCCATTCAGATGAAAGGAAATTGGGTTGATAACTTAAGGCTTTTGTTCGAGGCGCCGATTATGTCATTATCGCTCCTACTCGTCGCATTTCGAAGCATTGTTTTTGTGCACCCTGACTTCTCATACGATCCGTTTTCTTTCTTTAGGATTTTAAGGGTTACTCTTTTGGTTTAATATATTTATACTTTGCCTCGGAACTGAAATCTCGCAATATTTATTATATCCAATGATAATTATTACCTATATAAGTTTAAAGTTTTTGTTTGTTCGTAATTGGTTTGGTTTGAAAGCAGCTGTAGTATTGCATGCAATATCGCAAATTGTCCTTGGAGTGTACTTTTTGTATTAGCTAAAGGAACTCTACCACGATCGCAAATTTTCAACTATTTTTCACAGTACAGAAAATGCCGTTCTGTTAACTCAGAGATATTATTATTTTATTTGTATTTGTAGAGTTTGTCAGCTTAAAGTAAAATGATTTTAAAGAAGCCTGCCGTTGCGCTTCATTTAGACCTAAATTATCTTCCATATTGAATACAGTAGGACACTTTTGTTATTTCTGAATATTTTCCATATTAAAGATCGTTAGGATTCAGATATAAAAGCTTCACATATTTGATATGTTATGGTGTAGGTTGTATTATTATTATTATTATCATCATTATTATTGTTATTATTGTAGAATATATATTTATTGTTAATAAACTTTATGTATAGTATAGGGTTAACTTAAGTGAATTGATTATTTTACACTTTATTATAATAGTTAATTTATAATATGAAATAAGGGTCGTTCGTTGTAGTTCGACTTAATTTCTAATTCTTTATATTTGATACATTACAGAAATTTAATTGTCGAAATCACATTCGAGTCATTCAACCGATGAAGGACAGTCGTCTTTATATATGCGGAACAAATGCTCATAATCCTAAAGATTGGATTATTTACGTAAGTATCACGGGTTTTGATTCTTACAATATACTCGTATTTAGGTATCTTTAACCCGTACGCGCTACTGACGGGATCACGCGACCCTGCGCCAATTTGAATGTCTTTAATATGTGTCAGGCGGTAGTTAAAAAAAAATGATTTAGAATATAAAAAAAAAAAATACAGTACGGAGCTTACGGTATTTAAGCAGTCCAATTTCTTTTTTTAAAATACAAAGTACTACATAGACTCAAATCCTATTCTTTAAATTTACGCAGCAAATTGTATCAACATTCATTCATGCGTAACTACGCACTAGGGACGTACAACATTTAATTCCGGACCACGCCAATCCTCGTGTGTACGACTCGTTCCGTACAAGTTAATACGTAGAAGCGCGTACACTTTTTTTTTTCAGTGAAATCCATCCCTTTGGTATTACTGTTGTTAACGTAGATGTTTTAGTAATATACTTCAAATTTTAATTTGAGAGGAAAAATATTTAGGAGGAAAGTTGAAGTTTTTAATGTATTAAATTTACTTGGGCGTAAATATTTTCTTGGGAAGTTTAACCTTCATATGTTATTAAGGTAATTGAAAAAGAGAAGTTCCTGACATCTTACAAAAAAAATATATATATATATATACACCACAGTATATATATTTATATATATATATATATATATATATATATATTATATATATATATATATATATATATATATATATATATATATATATATATATATATATATATATATATATATATATATATATATATATATATATATATATATATATACACACGGTACCGTCAGTTACGAAATTTAATTTTTTGAAACTGTTTTGTCAAGGAAAATATTAAGGTTATTTAATTTTTCAAATTTTTAAAGGCTAACTTAACCCATTTGCCTCGTCACGAGCACGTACCCGGTATTGGGAATGGCATGGCCAAGTGCCCATTCGATCCCGAGGACAACAGCACTGCCATTTGGGTCGAGAAAGGCAACCCCGGTGACCTTCCGGCATTGTACTCGGGCACCGTGGCTGATTTCACCAAGGCCGACACCGTAATCTTCCGAGGCAATCTTTACAACTTCACCACGAAGCGAATGGAATATCCATTTAAGAGGACCATCAAATACGATTCCAAATGGCTCGACAGTAAGCGTTTTCTTCTTCAAAGACTCTTCATTCGGAAGAGCCTTTCTTCATACCGCATAATAATTGTACTCACTATAAATTTAGGAGTATAAGACGCTACATGTTGAAGGGAGAACAATTTTACAATTGAATTTAATGGCTTTAAATTGGCACGAAAGCATGAGACGTTTAGGAATTCCCTTTAAATACTACAATTTACTTCTTTTTATGTTTATTGTAAAAGATGATGTTATTACGTACGTTTTGTTTGCAGAACCGAACTTCGTTGGATCGTATGAAGTGGGTGAGTACGTGATGTTCTTCTTCCGCGAGACCGCCGTGGAGTACATCAACTGCGGCAAGAACATTTACAGTCGCGTGGGCAGAGTGTGCAAGAAAGACACCGGCGGCAAGAACATCCTCACGCAGAATTGGGCAACCTATTTGAAAGCGAGACTAAACTGTTCTTTGCCCGGAGAGTTTCCCTTTTACTTCAATGAAATTCGTGAGTTTATTGGGAGTGTGCACGCTAAAACGCGATACATTAGGCCTCGTTGTAATATGTTATTTTCTTTTTACCATTCTCTCTCCCCCTTTCCTATAACCTTATTTGCCATCTCAGAATCCGTGTACAAGATCCCCGGCGACGACTCGCGTTTCTACGCCGTGTTCACCACTAGCATGAACGGCCTGATGGGGTCCGCTATTTGCACCTTCACTCTGCAGGATATACAGAAGGCGTTCTTGGGGCGATTCAAGGAGCAGGCCACGTCGTCGTCGGCGTGGCTCCCCGTCTTGACCTCGAAGGTTCCTGAGCCAAGACCGGGACAGTGCGTCAACGACACTCAGACATTACCGGGTAAGTATCAAAACCGTTTGCCACCTCACAAATACCGGTACGGTCACGCGTAAAGAGACTGTTACGTTTTACAAAATAACATCTATCGTTTTCATTAGTACTGATCGATTGTAAGTTACTTACTCGCGATCCTATTTCGCTTATGACGAAGCAGAAGCGATAAAAGTTCTGTTGGAAGTTCGTTCGAGCGCGAGGAGGGGGTCAAAACGGGTTTCATTCAAGTATGAATGCGGCTATTTTTCCCGCAAACATTATTGCCTTTGAGAGCCCGCCCTTCATTATCTTTTTATTATGCTACGTTGTTAGTACGAAAGAGGGCTTCGTTGAATGAATGTGGAATCTTTTAATTAACTTCCACTGTAGGTAATTTCTATTCCACGAACAAACGCCCCATCATGAAACGAAACTCTGAGGAAGGAAATAAAAATAAAGGACCTGCCTACAGTTTCCCATGCTTTACGACTCTTAAATAAACATTAGATTCCGTAGTACTATGCAGGCGCCTTTGAACGTTCCGAGTAGCGTCTTCGTTACCCGCGTTGCCCTCCATGGCTGACTGCTACAACCCTCCTGACAACTCTATTTGCGTCGAGATTAATGGTCTCTTCGCGTGTGCCTTTCCTTTCGTCCCCTCCCGACCCAAATGGACTCCACCCTTTCCATCCCGATTTTAAAACCCGACTAAAACCTTCTTACACCTCCTTTAAACCTTTCATTCCTTCGGGCAATTTAAGAGAAATTTGAAATGAAGACCAAGAAACAGATCTGATTATAGGCGCTGTTTATTTAATGGAGATTGAAAGATGAGCGATGCGAGTTGCGTGATGCTCTCGCACGCTATCTTTTAACAGTTTATCAAATGTGTAGAAAGCTTTTATCTCCAATATCCCATCCGCGGTTGAAGAGGAACTTGTGTCCGTTATCCGAAGCAACTTCGATTATTGGAAAGAGCGATGCCTTTCTTGATATTTTATGTATCCGATTCGTGTTCTGCCGTCTTACGATGATGATTTGCCCCTTTTATTTTTTTTTTACTATTATTACTATCATTATTAATAGTAATAGTAGCTACACTTAGTTTGAAATGAGTCGATGTTTGGTGAAGTTATTTTCCTCTTTATATTCTCTTAATAATTAAATTGACCTCTGATGCTTTGTAGGGTTCCCGGTAGTGGTCTCTGGGTTCGCTCTTAGCTGCTGGCACCTGGGTTGGGTTAGGCCAGCCACTCGCCTGTCACTGCCCTGGCTCAGATAACCTATGCGGCACTTTCATCCCCACGCAGTAGGGAAAAGTTTTCAAGGTGTTACATAATATTTGGTTTAAAACAAATTTTCATTCACATTTTTTAGGTCAGTTTTCATGTCAAAGAACAACTGTAAGTGTTCCAGCGATGACTTTCGATGGAGACTCGAGTGACTTAAGTCACCCCATTTGATGATGGAGTACACGATCGTTCCGAACGCCCTGAATTGCTTCCACAATCCCCACCTCGCCTCACCTAGTAGCTGTTTCAATCATTAATTTTGCGCACCTGTCCAGATGAGCTACCTGAAGCCAATCAAGGGCTCAGGTGTAATAACTTTCCTCGCTGATTCTAACGGGATCCTCTCGTGCCAACCATCGCGCTCGACCAACCCAACGACTCGAAATAGATTTTTATCGATTTTTGAGTGACAAATTGAGCGTCCCTCCTCCGGCTTCTTTCTCCTTTCTCCTCACCGATACTCGCATCATATTCTTAAAAAGGAACTTCGACTCTGATTAAAGTTCTATTTTTGACGTGTTCCTTTACCGATATGCAGCTTAGAATTAGTGCCGAGAGTTATCGTTTGGAAGCAGTTGGGGAGAAATTTGTTCTTTGTTACCGTTCTAAATTAATTCAATAATTTAGTGTTTACACACACACACACACACACACACACACACACACACACACACGTGTCTGTGTGTGTTCAAAAATACCCATTAAAGTAATATATAAGACGAGTTTACTAAGTATATACGCAAGGTGATCTGAAAATATAATATTGGTGGCGGTGTGGTTAGCGTCGCTGACTGCGAATTCATCGACCACGGGATCGAGACCCGGTAACGGCAGGCGGCGCGCAGCAAAACCCAGTTGTTCATCCTTCCACACAATAAAGAAATTGGTTGGTAGATAAATGGATACCCTGGGTAGCCTAGTGGTTAAGACGCTGGGCTGCTGGTGGAGCGTGGTTTAGATTCCACATTAAACTGTAGGTCTAAGGTGGAATGAAAAGCTTGACCTTCGTCAGAATGAACAATTCAGGCGGAAGCAAACGAAAGGTTACCAAAGGTGTGTGTGTGTGTGTGTGTGTGTGTGTGTGTGTGTGTGTGTGTGAGTGAGTGAGAGATGAAGCTATAAAAATTTTTTTCATTACGAATATTGTGCTTCCTGTTCCTCCCTTGTATTTGCCTTAATTTGAATCTTATTACGAGCGAGTCATGAAAATATCTTGTGAAAATCTTCCATAACGGGACGCTTTTCGGATTCCCGTCATAAAGTATTAAAATCTTGGGCACTTTTCCCGATTGCTTCACACGCAACGAAATGATTTGCTATTGTGGATTGACACACCTGAATTCACGGCTGATTCGAAATCGAACAAAATTGATTCTAATTTCTAATGACATTTTGATGTCCTTAAATTGGCCATTAAATTGTGTTCGATTTTAAATATTCACCAATGCGAGAGAGAATTGCTTGCGTTCATTTTTTTGACAAGGTGAATTCAGTTAGTTACTACGTAAATATTGGCGCTAAAAAAAAAAAAAAAAATTGGGCTTACGGATCCCGAGCAACGACGAACACGGCACGAGTTAAAGGCTTGTAATGTATGTTGAAAACGAATAACAATAACATTAAGACAACCAGGAGGAGGAGGAGGAGGAAATTGTTAGTCTTATAAAAAACTGGATGCATAATCGGCCATCCCATTTCCCCAACTATTAACACCATTTAGAGGTGTAAATGCCGCCTAGATTAAATTCAGTTTTATTCCGCGCTTTGGGCAACTCTGCGTTGTCAGACCAATTTTCCTGAAGAGGCGCCCAATTAGCAGTCAACAAAAAAGTATAATTAGTCTTAGTTCTCCACACCGCCCTTTTATTTCAATGAGAAGAAGAAATAATTAATTTTAGGGTCAGGTTTCTCGGAGCATCTTTTACGCTTGGATATTTATTTAAGACGTGTTCCTCCGCCTATATTTATCCGTTCGTCTCGAAATAATGTTTAGGAGCGAGGCTGTGAAAATTGTTTCAGTCAAGATTCTGTCATTGCAAATAATACGCGTTTTGTTATATATATATATATATATATAATATATATATATATATATATATATATAATATATATATATATATATTTATATATATATATTATATTATATATATATATATATATGGTGATTACAAATGATGTTCCCTCCTTTTGAGGTTATAACATTCCTGAATGAGCAATTGCCTGATAGTTGGTTTGGGTGTGGGG
This sequence comes from Bathynomus jamesi, assembly GCA_023014485.1. Classification (NCBI taxonomy): domain Eukaryota; kingdom Metazoa; phylum Arthropoda; class Malacostraca; order Isopoda; family Cirolanidae; genus Bathynomus; species Bathynomus jamesi. Next base: position 157,961 of record JAJOZX010004713.1, on the reverse strand, counting down.
GGCCCATTCCTTGGCTGGCTCGTTCGTCCGATCTAACCCCCTTGACTTCTTCCTATGGGGCTATGTCAAAAAATGAAGTTTTTGTTCCACCAATGGCAACAACTGGAACATTTGAAGGAAAGGATACGTGAGGCTGTTAGAAAAGTTCAGTATGGTATGCTACGAAATGTATGGGGAGGGAAAGAGAATGCCGCTTCGATGTCTGCAGAGCCACAAAAGTAGCTCATATTAAACTTCAGTAGCTTGTAAATAAAACTTTTTCAGTTCTTCTTTATTTGTATATCTTGCTTTTCGTTGTAGCTTTGTTAGTTTTTCATAATAAAGCTTTAAAATCGGCAAGATCATTTGTAGTCACCCGGTGTATATATATATATATATATATATATATATATATATATATATATATATATTATATATATATATATTTGGAATGAACTCAGAATATATATACAGGGTGGAGCAAAAGTCGCGCATCATAGGAATTTTCACTGTTGATATTATTTTTTTTCGATTTGGCTTACCTGGTATTCGATACATTAAAACCAAGCTCACCCTCTCGTCTATTGTTAATTTCGCAGCCATCCCCTACCTAAAAGAAAAATAATATTGTCAACACTGAAAATTCCTATGATGCGCGACTTTTGCGCTACCCTGTATATATGGCTACGTCGTAACACCGCTTCTTGTCTCTGAACGAAATTAAGCGACATTGGATCTGGGTAGTAGTTGGATGGGAGACCTGTTTTCAGATCATGTAGCGACCGTAGTTCGGATCCTATGTAAAGCTGTAGGTCCCCTCCGTCGTATGACCTCAGGTGTTGCGAAAGTGGTTAAATAACCTGAACACACACACACACACACACACACGGTCTTTCTTCAGTTGCGTTAATTACTTTTCATCATCCACCACAGGAAATGTGGATCTTGCGTTTGAACTCGACATACTACGTACGTATCATATTTTACATAAATAATAATATTTCGTCTTATTTTATCTTCGTGGGGGTTCATCCCCATTGCCCCGTATTATTATCATCAGTTCCCCCAGACTTTATGAATGTTGAAAGATTGAATAACTGGAGAAATGAAAATTCATGATTGATGCGGGTCACACAGAGAGAGAGACGTTGAAAGGAAGGAGACAGCAACTCATTCTTATCATTGTTATTACGTGGAAGAAGTTGAGAATTTCTGTGTTTGACATTTTTGTTCGCGCGCACTCGTTGTAAATCTGTTAATTTGGTGTAATTGTGCGCGACCCGGTCATGATGGCGGGTTAAGTGGATTTTCTGTTTGTATAATAGCTCCTTTTTGTTGTAGACGGTCAAACACATCTTTTTTTTTCTTTTTTTTTTTTTTTTTTGGGGGTACTTTATTCTTATTGGTATTTTTTATTGGTTAGTTTTCAAGTTACGAAAAAGTGGTTTTAAGAAAATGCCAATTTTTATTTTATTTTCGGTATTGGTGGATTAAAAAAACAATTTTCTTGACACGTGTCAGCTATTTTTTTAGTTCATTTTAATCTATAACTTAAACCGGGCTCAACCTACACGTCCTTACTTAACCTAACCTAACTTAGCGAGTTGGATAGGAAGGGGGAGCCGTGATAATTTGACCCGACGATCTCTAACTGTTCGGACTGTATTTTTGGTTTTCGGTCATGAAATGGATTACATCGGCCGAATTCACCGCTTTTTTTTTAAAAAAGAATATTTGTAATATATCCCATAATTCACTAGAATTAATTGGAACTTATGACATACCCTGTATATTTATGTGTTTAGGGTTGGGTTGAAGAAAAATATTAATTTTATATGTAAAAGATTGGTTAGCTTCATAATTGGTTGGTTGTGATATCGTGAAATAAAGTTGTTATAAAGAAGAGAATTTTATATAAACGCGTAGAAAGAGGTAGCTGAAATAGGGGATAAAATCAGAATTATTGAAACTCGTTCCTCTTCCCCCCTCTACCGACGTGGAGGCATGATTTTCAAAGATAATTTGCTTATGTATACACCAAACACTTAATGCGAGAGTGAAAATATAGGTTAGAAAAATTAATTTTTTTAAATACATATTTGCAGTTAGACGACAAAACGTGTGTGTGTGTGTGTGTGTGTGTGTGTGTGTCGCAGTTTGAGAAAGTTAAGAACATTGACATCATCTGTGCCTGAAAACCACGCAATAAATATGAAAGGAACTCGACCACACGTTGTTCCCGTTGGATTTCAAGATACTGACTGACTGACATCGACCCTTTAATGATTCACTTTGTTAGATATGCCTTTTTTTTTTAAATTCCATTTTTAGATGTTTCTTTACCGTTTCTGAGCGAAATAATGGTTTATATTCGGTTTTGTTAATTCGTATTACACCTTGAATAATTCGTACAATAATTCAGCCAAATCATTACCGAAAACGAGATAAAAGAGTGCGTCTTTAATCGTAATGGATCACGCCAATTTCGTCATGAATACGAAATGGACACATTACCATATATAGACTGACGTTTCCTTCTTGAAGTTCAAAAATAAATTAATATTTGATATTAGGAGTTCCGTGGTATAGTGCGCGATGTCGTGTTTGTATATATATATATATAATAGAAAAAAGACAAAAATGCCATTTCGTTTCGTATTATCGATTTGTCGGGTTTTGTTGTTGGGAAGGAAAATGAGAGGGTCTGATTTACGGTGAATTAAAGAATTTCTCAGTGATCTACACTTGAATAAGTATCGTTTTGAAATGTAGGTTAAAAAACTTCTTTTTTTTTTTACTTTCATGAAATCGCTTTCTATCTAAGAGTTTTTAGGTCTAAATACATGGTTTTTTTTTAGGTTTTTTTTAGTTATGCACAATAGCTTTACTAATGCGGTAGTTTATTCGTAACAAGGACTTCCCTTTGCATTTAGTTTTTTTGAAGTATCAGGTCATCCCATAAGTAATGTCGTTTTTTACGATAGATGAAGTTTAAACTAGTCACTCGGTTTAAGCATAAATTTTCCGAAGGTTATATCTAAGAGGAGATCTATCGTGTTTCGCTACATACTTTACAGACCTTGACCAGTGAAGACGTGTGTTTTGCTTTATGTGAACCCCTCATAAACATGGCGGTATCAGAAGAGCATATCAGGCATATAATGCTTTACGAGTTCAAAAAAGGGAATAGTGCTACTGAAGCAACGCGAAACATTCAGGACGTTTATGGCAACGATATTGTGCAAGTGAGGAAATGTCAAAGATGGTTTCAAAAGTTTAGGAATGGTGACTGCTGTTTGACAGATGCAGCACGCTCTGGACGCCCTGCTGAGTTTGATGATAACCTGCTGTTAGCCGCACTTGAAGAAGACTGTTCAACAACTGTCGAAGAATTGGCTCACAAACTCAATTCATCCCCGTCCACCATCCATCGACATTTGCAACAACTCGGGAAAGTGCCTAAGTTAGGAAAATGGGTGCCACATGAATTGTCGGTCGACAATCTGAGGGTGTGGGTAAACATTTGCACAGCTCTTCATTCCCGTGAACTCCAAGATCCGTTTTTGCACCGTTTAGTGACTGGTGATGAAAAGTGGATACTGTACCAGAATGTTAAGCGCCGTCGACAGTTGGTTTGTGCCGGAGAACCAGCGACACCACAGCCAAAACCAAATCTTCACCCTCGGAAGGTGTTGCTTAGTGTTTGGTGGGATAAAGGTGGTGTAATACACTTTGAAACCTTACCACACAACCAAACAATCACCGCTCAAGTCCTGTCAGCAACTGGATCGATTGAACACTGCACTAAAAGAAGAGAGACCTTCTTTGGTTAATCGGAAAGGAATCGTGTTCCACCACGACAACGCACGTCCTCATACCAGTCGAATCACTTCTGCAAAAATTGAGGAGCTTGGGTGGGAAAAACTTCCACATCCTCTACGGGGCTCCAATAAACCTTAGCCCCCCTGCCCATGGCCTAAACCATTAGAGGTACAGTATAACTAAACATACCTTACAAAAGAGAATTTAATCCTGCATTTAATGAGAACCAATTAAAACTTGGTGTTCCCGCCATTGGCTTCCAAGACAGCCTGAATTCGCTTTGGGTAGCTTGCCAAAAGTGACGTGAATAGATCTTGATCGTTATGCAAATTTGCTAAAACAATTTCAATGTGTTGCGTCATTGTATCCTTCGAAAATCGATTTGCTGCAGGTTCTTGAAACAAGAGACATTCAACCTTGTCTTTTATAACTGATCCAATGTATTCACAGACGTTCAGGTCAGGAGAATTTCCTGGCCATTCTTCATTTCCAAAGAAATCGATCTCATGGTTCCGCAACAACTGTTGAGTGGCTAATGCCTTAAAGCAGGGGGCCTTATCGTGCAGAAGTGTGACCTGATCGACATCCATAACATTGTTTGTGTTTCTTAGAAAAGGAATGACATGCTGGGATAGAATAATATCACTGTCCATCCCAACTCTGACCATTTGGCTTCAGCACCCACATGAGCTTCTTTGCAGTGAACAAAACAAACACACCAACACAGTCTGGACTTTTTAATAATTCGCGATAATGTTCATTGTCATCGATTTCATCTGGTGTTGTGGCCCACACTCGGTCATTTTAGTAGTCGGGCCAACGTGTTACGTAAACAAAAAATTCGTCGGAGACAGCTAAATGCATGAAATCATCTACATCCCAATCTTCAAGACAATGGACAAACCACATTCTGTCATCGATGTTAAGTTGAGTTTTTCTTGGCTTTGGAAGTTCATGCCAAGGCTTTAAACCTTGCCTATGACAGTACAGTCGAATGATCTCACCACTAACGATCTTTCCTCTCAACACTTCGATCTCTCTAGAAAGTTTAGCACAACTGTTTTTCCGCTTACGCGTACCGCTTTCAATGATGTCCTTTGTTTCCTGAGAGAGTGGCAAATTTGGGCGCCCAGATTTGGTTGTATCCATTTCACATTCATCCAAAGTTTTATTCCAATTTCTTTTGACGAAGTCCTCACTTCTTCGCAACTCTTTGGCAACCCATGAACGTGTTATAAAGGTGGCTCCAGCATCACGAGCTTCCCGAAATGTTATTGCTCGTATGCGATCTATCACACGTTGCCTCTCCGAATCACCAATTAATTGAGAAGCCATTAGCTGATAAACTGATAATATAGAGTAATTTTAATACCTGCAATAAATAAAGAATTTTATGTATTTTTATAATCACTAAAAACTATTTCGATATAAGTAAACGTGTAAGCTGTAAATGGGGGGGGCTAAGGTTTTTTGGAACCCCTTATATTCTCCAGACCTTGCGCCTTCAGATTATCATCTCTTCAGGAGTCTGCAAAATTATCTTGACGAGAAACAGTATACTTCTTTAGATGACCTGCACACCAGTCTTTGTACGTTTTTTGCCTCAAAACCGCCTGAATTTTATAAACATGGCATTGAAAAGCTTGTAGGACGTTGGCAGAGTGTCATTGATTCCGATGGAAAATATATACTAGATTAAAAAGTTTCAGTTGAGTTTTTTTTTGTCCTTCAAATTCCGATCTAAAAACGACATTACTTGTGGGATGACCTGATAATTTCCTTGAAATCACGCGGCAACAACAGTCTGCAGAGAACGCAAAAGACAACGTGAGAATATTCTTCCGTTCTGAATCTGGTACGTTACGTGATGAATGTTTATAAATTCCGCCATGTTCCTGGGTTCATTTCATTCCCCAAGTTTAATTGATAGTTTGTTTCGCAATCTTCGAATGTAAGGATGAATATGTTAAGCTGTAAGTTCTTTAAAGGGTGAACTTATTGATGCATGTATATTTCAGGACCTGCCAAAAAAAATGCATAAATAACTAATATATTTCTTCTATAATTGCTCAGAACAATAAAACTCCGTAAACTGTGCATATATTTTTGAAAACTTAATTCTTTTATAACACACACACACACACACACACACACACACACACACATGGGGGGGAAGAAATCCGTCTTTTATAGCTCCGTCGTGTCGCAAGCCTTTGATTGCAAGATTTGAAATGCAACCCGTCAAGCTTGAGCGTAAAAAGTGTTGCTTGCACGATAATTACGCGCAAACGCATTTCACTATTTTTAGCTTTACTATTTAAAAGCAAAAGCAAAAGCATAAAGAAGGTGTTTTGCAACCTCCTCCGAGCACGTAATTACTCGTAAACAAAACACGTCCGTAATATAACTTCTTTTGCGCACATAACGAACAAATCGGAAGAAAGTTTATAAACTCTTTAAAATATTAAGTGTGTGTGTGTCTCTTACCTACGGAATCGTGAGGATTGTGAGGAAACGCACATAGCCCGTTGCGACACGAATGTGCGCAAGCTGGCATTCGCGGTGTCGCGATGAATTATTTTTATAAACAAAATAAAGGGAGTTATAATGAAGGTTAGGTTAGGTTAAATTACGCTTGGTTAGAATTATTAAGTTTTTAAAATTGGGTGAGTGTCTGAGAAAGTGTGAGATTGTCGCGGTTCTGTAGAAGGCGAACGATATACTGTATACAGTATATACAACACAACTAACAAACGCGCGCTGTTCGATCAATAAAAATCACCTCAAGAAAGTTGTTTCTTTACGATTCATTTGTAGAAGTTTCTTTGGTCATTTTCTCTAATTGCTCTCCATTGTTGCCCTAATATTAAGAATTGACTCAAATTAAGAGTCTATAAAGCACCAGTTATGAATTGTTCGACAAAAGTCAGAATCATTATTTTAAATTGTTATGATCTCCTGTCACGTATATGTTAGCATATGATCATTCCTTTTTATTCAAATATTATATATATATATATATATATATATATATATATATATAATATATATATATATATATATACTAACCTGTGTCATAACTTTGATTTAAACTGACCTGAATTTAGGCTAGGTTTGTTTAACGGAGAGTAGCCATTCCGAAGCTATTCGTCTCGCCGTGCGCCCGATGCTATTTAATGTATGCAGTGTTACCACTTTTCAAATTTAAGTTCTTTTGGTACAGTATCTGTAGTTAAAAATGTATTTTCAAATTTGGCAGCGAGTGTATACCACTTATGAAATGCACTTTCCAATATAGAGATACGCGTTTACCAGTTTCTGAAGTGCTAACTTGGAATGAATATCTCCTTCACAGTCGGAAGTAATTAATGTAAAATATATATATATATATATAAGTACGCACGCACGCGGAATTGGTTCAGAATGTTTCGAGACTGGAATAAATGTAGTACCATAATTATATGCAGTATCTCACACACACACACACACACACACACACACACACACACACACTATAAGGATAGTTGTGTTCTATACCCTATCAAATTTTGTAGTTATGTTGCACGAGGAGGCCAACAGGCACAAACATGTGTCAGCTTTTATAATATTGTGTGTGCAGTACAGTGCGTTCTATGAAGCTTCGCAGTGATCGCTCGACAGGTAAGATAATGCTAGAACTCTCACTCTTTTTTTTGAGATCTTTTATATCAGAGAAAAGAACCGAGGACCAAAGAGATTTATAGAGATATCCTTCGTCGTCTCCAAGACGCAATCTGTAGAAAACGACAAGAGCTGTTGGCGGAGAAAATTCGATTTTCCAATACGACAATGCACCCGCTCACCGTTCGCTGTTGGTGACGCAGTATTTGACAGGTTGGCACAGTTGTTTTACCACACCCACCAAATTCTCCAGACTGCTCCTTGTGGTTTTTTCCGTTTTACCAAGATTGAAAAGTCACCTAAAGGGGGACAATTTTTCAGGCGCTGATAATGTTAAAAAGAAGCTATGACAGAAGCACCAAAAGATTGCCAAAAATGGACTTCAGTCATGTTTGGAGCAACTTCATAGACGTTGGCAGAAGTGTGTAACAGCCACTGATACCATTTTTTTTCTTTATTCAAGATGTAACGAACAGTTGGAACCTAAAATGATATGTCGCTCAAGAAAATTGTATGACAGATTAAGTCTCGAAATTTTTTGAACCAGCTCTGTGTGTGTGTGTGTGTGTGTGTGTGTGTGGTGTGTGTGTGTGTGTGCAATAAAATCACAACAACACGTGATCTTTTTAATAAGCAAAGAACCACAGTGAAAAGGAAACAGGAAATCCGAGCGCTTTCGTGATATATTCACATCTTCAGGGACAAGAAAGAAATAGACAGAATTTACCAAGTAAAGAGTTAAATACACAAGCGAAAAAATTCCGCAATATGCAACTCAATTTAAAAAACTAATAAAACAATCTAAAGATTTTTCCCCAATACATAACTTAATCTAAAGGCAACTAAATTATTGAATGCATAAAAACTATACAGGGTGTACATAAAGTCAGGATCTATTTTTGTGAAGCACTTGGAAATTATATGGAATTCAATCATAAAATGATAAAGTGGTAACATTTATTAAATAATTAAGAGTAGGATTCGACGTGACGCCCATCAGTATCCCTGCACAGCTCAAATCGTTCCGCAGCATTTCTAAACACTTTCTGGAGCATTTGCGGGGTTATGTTATCTGCAGCAGTTCGTATACGTGTACATAAGTTTTCAAGACTCGTAATCTTCGTCTGATAGACGTGCGATTCGATAGAGCCCCATGCAAAGAAATCTAAAGGGGTTAAATCTGGTGATCTCGCTGGCCAAGGTCTGTTGCTTCCGCGTCCGATCCAGCGATTTGGAAAACGTCCATTTAGATAATCCTGAACAATTTTGGCATAGTGACAAGGAGCACCATCATGTTGATAGACGACGGTACTAACAATCCTATCCCCGTCGTCTATCAACATGATGGTGCTCCTTGTCACTATGCCAAAATTGTTCAGGATTATCTAAATGGACGTTTTCCAAATCGCTGGATCGGACGCGGAAGCAACAGACCTTGGGCAGCGAGATGACCAGATTTAACCCTTTAGATTTCTTTGCATGGGGCTTTATCGAGTCGCACGTCTATCAGACGAAGATTACGAGTCTTGAAAACTTAGGTACTCTACCCATATGAATACTATTTTCATAACAAACTTAAATAAAATATTGATTGGGCACTACAGAACCCCAAATTACCTTTTGTAACTTGATACTGTTCTGCCGGTATCTCTCTAACTCTGCGAGGCTCTAACTCTGCGAGGCTGCCAAAAGATTAATGTTAAGGGCGGTCAACTTCACGTCTCGCAACGTTCGTTCTCTTACTAAGCTAATCAAATTAATTATTACCATCATTATTATTATCAAAATCATTGGTATTATAAAACGTAAACCGGATGTAGATAAAGATTAGAAATGTATGACGTATTGATGACGTCAATTGCTCTTCCCAAAATAGCACCACCACGAAGCGAATGCTAGGTAATACTATAGCATTCGCGTGGTAACAGGGTAATCCAAAAATTTTTATTTTTTATTTTTTTTATTTATTGTTTCAAACCGTACAGCTTAACATAAAATACAATACGATTAACATATGTAAATGCATACTCATTTTTTTGAGATCCTTCAGGGGTATATTTACCAACATAAATACGACCTAACGGTTTAGTTAAATCATTTGTAGATATTTTAATTAAAGTATTAGGGAATTGGGCAGTTACTGCATCACCTAACTCACAGACCTGTTTCAATCTACGATACATTCTAAACTCTTTAAAAGGTGAGAACCACTTTGTTCTTGGATGATGCATTACTTGCTCTGCACTATGAGACGAATCAAGATTAGGTTCAAACAAAACACAATTTGGAACAATTAAATATGGAGATGGAGATATCCCTACATTAGGTCCCTCCAATCTTTCCCTACCCCCCTTCTTACGACCTATTGAATCTTCAAAATTAATCACATATCCAGACATATTCATTTCTGGAATACTATGAAAAGATACACCCGTTACTTGATAATAATTAAATTTTAAAATGGTAGATTTAGACTCTTTAGTTAGAAAATCCAAACTCAAGGTATAAAACCCATCACTATTAACACCAAAAGTATTTTTAGATAAATAAACAAATTTCATTGAAGCTGTAACTATCTTCTCCTTTGAACGCCATTTAGGTTTCCTCCGAGGAACGTACTTCCTTTTTCGAGGAACAATTCCTTCTTCGATATATCTTGAACAGTAAATAATACACGTCACTCCGATGCAACACCGACGATAAGAATGAAGTTTAAACAATTACTGGATCTATTTATAGATTCTCATTACGTCATGTTATGACACGAATCCTATCCCCTTAGAATCAACATGATGGTGCTCCTTGTCACTATGCCAAAATTGTTCAGGATTATCTAAATGGACGTTTTCCAAATCGCTGGATCGGACGCGGAAGCAACAGACCTTGGCCAGCGAGATCACCAGATTTAACCCCTTTAGATTTCTTTGCATGGGGCTTTATCAAATCGCACGTCTATCAGACGAAGATTACGAGTCTTGAAAACTTACGTACACGTATACGAACTGCTGCAGATAACATAACCCCGCAAATGCTCCAGAATATGTTTAGAAATGCTGCGGAACGATTTGAGCTGTGCAGGGATACTGATGGGCGTCACGTCGAATCCTACTCTTAATTATTTAATAAATGTTACCACTTTATCATTTTATGATTGAATTCCATATAATTTCCAAGTGCTTCACAAAAATAGATCTTGACTTTATGTACACCCTGTATAAAGGAAATTAAACAATTAACATGTACACACGCAAAAAAAAAAAAATTATAATTTTTTTAAAATAGTATTTAAGTTATAATTTTTTAAATAGTATTTAATTAAAACGAGCAATTAAGTGGCAAGAATCTAAGGAAACAAAAGACATGGTGCAATCGTCGACACGTGCTCCTTCCAGAATATTCTGTTAGCTATTGGGGAAGCGAAGAATTCCCCAATAGGCAACTCAATCTAAAAACAATATAAAAATTTTCCCAATAGATAACCTGTTCAAAAGTCTACTAAACTATCGAGTACATGAAGACTATATAAAAGAAATAATACAAATAAAATGTACACATAAAAATTTAATTATTAAAATAATATTTATTTAATTAAAGCAAATAATTAAGTGGCAAGAATGCGGTCAAAATAATACACCACCTTTCTAACAATGTACGAGTCTAATTTATAAAGCCCAGGGCTAATATTAAGAACAAAATCCGCATTATTCTTGATAATTTAATCGAGTGTGATCAAGAATAATGCTGATTTTGTTCTTAATATTAACCCTGGGCTTTATAAATTAGACTCGTACATTGTTAGAAAGGTGGTGTATTGTTTTGACCGCATTCTTGCCACTTAATTGTTTGCTTTAATTAAATAAATATTATTTTAATAATTAAAATTTTTATGTGTACATTTTATTTGTATTATTTCTTTTATATAGTCTTTATGTACTCGATAGTTTAGTAGACTTTTGAACAGGTTATCTATTGGGAAAAATTTTTATATTGTTTTTAGATTGAGTTGCCTATTGGGGAATTCTTCGCTTCCCCAATAGCTAACAGAATATTCTGGAAGGAGGACGTGTCGACGATTGCACCATGTCTTTTGTTTCCTTAGATTCTTGCCACTTAATTGCCTGTTTTAATTAAATACTGTTTCTAATAACTGTTATAACTTTTTTTTTTTGTGTACATGTTAATTGTCTAATTTCCTTTACATACCGGTAGTTTTTATGTATTCAGTAATTTAGTTGCCTTTAGATTAAGTTATCTATTGGGGAAAAAATCTTTAAATTGTTTTATTGTTGTTTTTTAAATTGAGTTGCCTATTGGGGAATTTTTTCGCTTGCGTATTTAACTCATTACTTGGTAAATTCTGTATTTCTTTCTTGTCCCTGAAGATGTGAATATATCACGAAAGCGCTCGGATTTCGTGTTTCCTTTTCCTTTTCCCTTTCCCTGTGGTTCCAACATTTAATGTTTAAACATTGCCATTTTGAATGGTATCAGATACAGAAATGAAACCGTCGACGGTATTCTGCAACAGCAGCTGTTGCACTTCCATCGCAAAAACCGTAGACATGCACCACATCTGCATATTCGGCATGTGTGAAGGTGTGTGGCATTCTTAACACTGCTTCAAACACCAAACAATGTCACTCACAACAGTCAGCTGTCGATTGGCTTGTTACATGCTTACATTACAGCTTACGTGGTTCAAGGTTATAGGGAAGGGGGAGGAAGAGCTGCGCGCGCATCAGATTCAAACAGCTCTATCTCCGTAACCATTCAGAATTAGACATGTTCATATGAACTCTTTTTCTCACAATGACCGATACTATCACCTCCCGAAGTATTCACCTTTCCTCCTGAAACACCCTGTATATATATATATATATATATATATATATGATGAATAAAACCACGAAGGAAAGGAAACACAAAACGGTGCTCAAGCGCTTCGTCTAATGACATCCTCAGAACACTGACGAAAGCGCTTGAGCACCGTTTTGTGTTTCCTTTCCTTCGTGGTTTATTCATCATAAATTTTTTCACGTGTTTACTTTCGTGAAATAATTTTCATATATATATATATATATATATATATATATATATATATATATATATCTATATATATATATATATATATTTTTGACCCATAAGTATTTGTACATAGAAATATTCATTTATATTCTTCCTTATTTTTTGAACCATGAATAGGATAGTTATGAAAAGTTTACGGTTTGTTTGGAAAAATTTAACAAATAAAAAATTAGTTTAACTCCAACATAGAATGTAAAACATCAACGAATTTGAAGAAAATATAAAAGTTAAAATGCAAAAGTTTTCGTACATTTATTTACAAAATTATTTAAGATTTTTTGTGTCCGCTTTTGCTTGAATGACTTCAATGATTCGTTTCGGGTATTTTTCTACAAGGTTTCGACATCTCTCGGTAGAAGTTTTAGCCCAATCTTCTTAAGAAATTGTTACAATTCATTCAGGTTCGAACGGTTTCTCTTGTGGACACTTTTTTTCAAATCAAAACATAAATTCACGAATAATTTGAGATCTGGATTTTGACTGAAACATTCGAGAAGCTTGAAGTTCTCTTGTTGAAACCATTTCATGGTGCTCTTACTTTTATGTTTTGGATCATTATCTTGCTGCAATACCCAATTGCGACACATTCGCAACTCTAGAACTGAAGGCAACGGATCTTTTTCTAAGATTTCCTGATATTTCTTCTAATTGAAGATTCCATTGATGACAACGAGCTTTCCTGAACCAGAAGCATCGAAGCATCCCCAGAGAAACGAGCTATCACAACCATGTTTAACTGAAGGAAGGATTTTTTTTTCTCGAATGCAGTATTTGTTTTTCGCCAAACATACCGTTGCTCGCTGTTTCCGAATAATTCAGTTTTGGTCTCGTCTTTCCACAGAACTTTACCCCATAAAGCAAATCCATCATTTTGATGATCCTTATAAGCGTACTTTAAACGAGCTTCTTTGTCCGCTTTTCGTGGCTGAAGTTTTGTTCGTGCAACTCTTCTATGGAGACTATTCTTTCTTTATGTACGACGTGCAATAGAAGGATGGAGAGCGAACTTAGACAGTTTTAGTGTTTGGTAAATATCACCCGCAGTCATTCGAAGAATCGCAGTATCCATTCTTTCAATCCGTCTTGCCGTACTTTCTGAAATCTTGCGAGATCGTTCACACCTTCGTCGAGCTTTGATTGTTCCAAAGCCTCTCCATTTCTTTATAACTGTAGTAACGGTCGCAAATAGAATTTGAGGTTCTTCTCCTATCTTCCTACAACTCTTTCAAGACTCCCGCGCAATAATGACATATCTCTCACGATATGTAGACGGCTCTTTACCACGACGACTCACTGTTTACTGATGGCTCGTCCAGTCATCCGTCTTCCACGAAAATTCGGAGAAAATTCTAGAATTTAGAATTGCCAACAGTCTTTAATCAATAAATAGCCAACTACTGATAAATTTTTTTAATTCTTCAAGCATTAGATGGACACGCAAAATATTAAATAAACGTACGAAAACTTTTGCATTTTAACTTTATTTTCCTCAAATTCTTTGATGATGTACATTTTACGTTGCGGTAAAACTATTTTTTTATTCGTTAAATTTTTCCGAACAAACTCTCAACTTTTCATAATTATCCTACGCATGGTACGCGAAAGATAAAGACAAATATAACTTAAATATTTTTCTGTACGACTACTTACGAACGCCACTGTATATTACGTATACGCAGAGTCGACAAAAGTAAATAGACACTACGATGATCGTCCTCAAAAACAAATGTCAAAGTTCATCAATGAAATGCCAGAACGTGTATCAGCTTTACATAATGGAAAGGGGGAAATTGAGTGATTCAATAAATCTGGTGTTATTTATTGACTTTTATTATCGTATCAGAAACTGGAAAAGCGAAGGTGTCGGTTTACTGTTGTCAATCCCCATATACGTAATGTGTATAGAAAGGAAAAAAAATAAACTTGACAGAATGTAATGCGAGAGAGAGAACGTCAGTTAATTATAGTTTATACCGCGAGGGTTGTAATAAAATATTGACTGTAGATCGGTGAAACAAAACTGAGAAACGTTTCATTTTCAAGTATTTTAAATATTTCTTATTGGATTATAGTTTCTGACCTCGAGTTTTTAATGAAGGTTTGGGAACAACGTCTCAATTAGATACGCGGAAATTGTAGTTAGAATTAATTCTACTGAAGGGGATATATTTTAATATGTAAAAGTGAATTTTGTTTTGAAAAAATGTTTCGTGAAATAAATGTTATTTAGTGACCTAATTTTTACTTCTGAATCGTATCTAGATATAAGAGATCGCGTTTCTTATATATTATTGCTTGATTTAAAATGTCACCTCCACAAATGTTACGAATAAGATTATTTTAGAAAATTCTTGAGGAATTTCGGACGGGTGCCGTACGACGCATTTAGTATGCCAGAATGTGCGTACTTATTATTAGTGGATTATATATACAAATGTGGTATATAATTATATAGGAGGACCAGAAACTGGGGCGTTTCTCAAGCCGGCTATTGCGATCCATTCATTAATTCTCGATTTATTATTACTAACCATCTGTAGATATACATAGATTTGTTGTTATCGCGTGGGAGAGTATTATTCTCAGCGTATTTTATGATATCACACTTCGCCAATTTGTTAAATAACATCGATGTATGTTCATTGATTTTTAGATTTTTCTAATTAATCAGACCCAAGTATTTCATTGTATCGACAAATTCATTTGGCGAATAGCAAATATATGATGAACGTGACAGGTAACTGATTGAGAAGAGGGAGGCAATAATCGTTTTAACCATATCAGCGTTTGGAACGAGTCAGTTAGTGCAACTCCATTCATGAATTGCTTTTGAATTTTGATTCACGAACGGTTCCAGCTCTTTTTGGAAAACCAGTTAAGGACAACGTCATCAGTATGCGACACAATTTTTATACATGATGAATTGCTCTTGTCTGAATAACGTCTTTTGTTGCTGATTTCGTGCGTTCTCATTCAGTGATACTTCCTTTGTTAAACTCTATCTCCATACAGTTTTCTCTCGTCATATATATATATATATATATATATATATCTCTCTCTCTCTCTCTCTCTCTCTCTCTCTCTCTCTCTCTCTCTCTCTTCTCTCTCTCTCTCTCTCTCTCTCTAGAGAGGTACCTCACCGCCGGCTAATGGCGAAAGTGCGCGCGCTGGGTATCGGTGGGGAAATAGGTAGGTGGATTGAAAACTGGCTAAGGAATAGGCGGCAGAGGGTGGTAATTAAAGGGGCTAGTTCGGGTTGGGCTCGGTCACTAGTGGGGTTCCTCAGGGTTCCGTTTTGGGGCCACTGTTGTTTACCATTTACATAAATGATATCGACGGTGGCATCGTCAGTCGGATCGCCAAATTCGCTGATGACACCAAGCTTGGGGCCAATGTTGGGACGCCCGAAGCGATCGAGAACTGCGTGCGGACCTAGGTAGGATAGGAGAGTGGTCCGAAAAATGGCAAATGCCGTTTAACTTGGGTAAATGCAAAGTGATGCACATTGGCTACGCAATCCCAAGTCGGACTACTCGATGTTGGGCAGTATATCGAGGTGACTGATTTAGAAAAGGACTTGGGTGTGCTAATTAGCAGCGACCTTAAGTTTACGAAACAGTGTGTAGAGATGGAAAAGAAAGCCCAGAAACTATTGGGTTATATCAGGAGGCAATTTCAGTTTCGGAACAAGGAGATTGTGCTCTCACTGTACAATTCCCTTGTTCGGCCGTACCTGGAGTATCTGTGCAGTTCTGGTCGCCCACCCTCAGGAAAGATATGAGAGGCTGGAGCGAGTGCAGGCGAGGGCCACAAAGTTGATCCCTTCCGTTAGGCATATGGGCTACAATCGACGGTTACGCGCCCTGAACTTGTTTTCGCTTGAAACTCGGAGGCTGCGCGGTCAACTGATCGAGGTTTTCAAGCTCTTACGAGGGTTCAACGATGTCGATTTTAGAAGTATGTTTAGTTTAAATGATAACCCAACTCGCAACAATGGTTGGAAGTTGGATTTGAAACGGTTTAGGACTAGTGTGTGTGGGAATTACGTTACGTATAAGATCTGTGACACATGGAACAGGTTACCTTCGGAAGTTGTGAACAGTTCCTCTGTGGATCAGTTCAAGAAAAGGTTAGACGAAATCTTGCACACTATTTGAGTGTGTAAAGACATTTAGGACCTCAGTCTGCGGAAATTTCTTTTCCTGTAAAATAGTTGATATCTGGAACCAACTTCCCTCAGAGGATGTTTCCAGTCAAAGTGTAAATCTGTTTAAAAATAGGCTAGACAAAGTACAGAACACACTCATAGTTTTAAGATTAAAACCTCAGAAAACTCTGCAGGAGTTCGCTTGCTCGGTGTCTCTGTGAGCAAGCTAAATATAGAGCTATTTATATATTCTCCACTTTCCTGTAAAATTTCCTTGGCTACTTTTCCAGGGTCAAGGTATTTTCTTCACCTTTTTCCGTACCTGCCTCTGGCAGGGAGGGAGCGGAGGGTGGGGAGAGAGCCTTCTACTTTTCTATCCAGTTTTTCTACTACTGCTAGCATAGTTGAAAGACAAAATTTTCCCTGGCACCCCGTTGCCATTGGTACCTCCTCGGTATGGGCCGCAAGGCCTTTTGAGGTACTTCTTTTCCTTGTAACTCCTTGTAACTTGTAACTCTCTCTCATGCCTAAGGGAGGAGGCTAGTTGACTTTGCTGATGAGAACTTCCTCACTCAGTGGGTCAATGGGCCTACACGAGGCGAAAGCGTTCTAGACTTAGTATTCACGACCGAAGACAACCTCGTCACTGGCCTCACCGTTGACAAATCGTAGGGCGGGAGTGATCACGGTCTGATTAGGTTCTGTGTGCGCGTCCTTCGGGTGAAGCGTAGTGATTCTAAAGGCAGTAAGCTTGATCTACGGCTGGCGGACGTTGTTGGCCTCCGGGATAACGTAGGTGAGATGGGGTTAAAGGTCGGTGGTGATGTTGAGGAAGTATGGAGTGCATTCCTGGACCAGTTTATGGTGATGCAGTCTGCTGCCTTACCCTCAAAACCGGTCACCCCTTCTTCAACGCAGCGTAAATGGTTCAGTCGTGACATCGCTTCGGCTATCCGAAATAGGAAAGCTGCGTACAGGAAGGCGAAGGCCAATCGTTACCATGAGAACACTGAGTCGTATGTCCGCCTGTGCAGAGAAGTGAAGGCGAAGGTTAGGCTAGCGAAACGTAACGAAGAACTCTGGGTTGCAAGCCTCTGCAAGGGGAACCCTAAGGAGTTCTTCAGTTATGTTAATAGTAGAAAGCCTATTAGAAGCACGATAGTTCCGTTAAAGGACCCCAGCGGCGTTCTGCGGACTTCCGACGCGGACATCGCAAATGTGCTGAATGAGTACTTTGCGGGAGTGTTCACCACGGAGGACACCGTGTCATCCCCGAGCCAGGCGTGAGGCACGAAGGTGCTGGCCTGGATAGTGTTCGATGTACCGCGACAGTCGTTGCCGATAGAATAGACAAACCGCGCGTTTAAGGCTCCTGCGCCAGACCAGTTTCTCCCCAGAGTATTGCGGGAGGTGCGCGATCAGGTGGCTCCCCACCTGGCTACACTCTTCAACAAATCGTTGGAGACGGGCCAGGTGCGTGGTGACTGGAGGGAAGCCAACGTGACCCCTATCTTTAAGAAAGGGGATCACGAAAGTCCAGGAAACTATCGTCCCATTAGTCTCAGTTGTAGGTAAATTATTGGAGGGGATAATAGCGGATAGGATCGTTGACCATTTGGATTCCTACAAGCTGCTTGGGGACTCCCAACATGGGTTTAGACGGCATAGGTCGTGTCTCACCAACTTGCTCGGGTTTTTCCACGTCATGTTGAGTGAGTATGATAAGAGTAGGGCGATTGATATACTTTATCTCGACTTTCAGAAAGCCTTTGATAAGGTACCTCACCGCCGGCTAATCGCGAAAGTGCGCGCGCTGGGTATCGGTGGGGAAGTAGGTAGGTGGATTGAAAACTGGCTGAAGAATAGGCGGCAGAGGGTTGTAATTAAAGGGGCTAGTTCGGGTTGGGCCTTGGTCACTAGCGGGGTTCCTCAGGGTTCCGTTTTGGGGCCACCGCTGTTTATCATTTACATAAATGATATAGACGGTGGCATCGTCAGTCGGATCGTCAAATTCGCTGATGACACCAAGCTTGGGGCCAATGTTGGGACGCCGGAGGCGATCGAGCAACTGCGTGTGTGCGGACCTAGGTAGGATAGGAGAGTGGTCCGAAAAATAGAAAATGCCGTTTAACTTGGGTAAATGCAAGGTGATGCACATTGGCTACGCCAGTCCCAAGTCGGACTACTCGATGTTGTGAGTAATATCGAGGCGACTGATTTGGGGAAGGACTTGGGTGTGCTAATTAGCAGCGACCTTAAGTTTACCAAACAGTGCGTAGAGGTGGAAAAGAAAGCCCAGAAGCTGTTGGGTTATATCAGGAGGCAATTTCAGTTTCGGAACAAGGAGATTGTGCTCTCTCTGTACAATTCCCTGGTTCGGCCGCACCTGGAGTATGCTGTGCAGTTCTGGTCGCCCACCCTCAGGAAAGATATTGAGAGGCTGGAGCGAGTGCAGGCGAGGGCCACAAAGTTAATCCCTTCCGTTAGGCATATGGGCTACAATCGAAGCTTACGCGCCCTGAACTTGTTTTCGCATGAAACTCGGAGGCTGCTCGGTCAACTGATCGAGGTTTTCAAGCTCTTACGCGGGTTCAACGACGTCGATTTTAGAAGCATGTTTAGTTTAAATGATAACCCAACTCGCAACAATGGTTGGAAGTTGGATTTGAAACGGTTTAGGACTAGTGTGTGTGGGAATTATTTTACGTATAAGATCTGTGACACATGGAACAGTTTACCTTCAGAAGTTGTGAACAATTCCTCTGTGGATCATTTCAAGAAAAGGTTAGACCAAATCTTGCACACTATTTGAGTGTGTAGAAAATTTTCCGTGGCACCCGTTGCCATTGGTACCTCCTCGGTATGGGCCGCAAGGCCTTTTGAGGTACTTCTTTTCCTTATATATATATATATATATATATCTCTCTCTCTCTCTCCTCTCTCTCCTCTCTCTCTCTCTCTCCTCTCTCTCTCCTCTCTCTCTCTCTCTCTCTCTCTCCTCTCTCTCTCTCTCTCAGGGATAGCGTAGGAGATATGGGGTTAGAGGTCGGCGGCGATGTTGAGGGAGTGTGGAGTGCATTCCGGGACGAGTTTATGGTGCTGCAGTCTGTGGCCATACCCTCAAAACCGGTCACCCCTGCTTCAACGCAGCCTAAGTGGTTCAATCGTGACATCGCTTCGGCTATCCGAAATAGGAAAGTAGCGTATAGGAGGGCGAAGGCCAATCGTTCCCATGAGAACACTTTAGCGTATGTCCGCCTGTGTAGGGAAGTGAAGGCGAAGGTTAGGCTAGCGAAACGTAACGAAGAACTACGGGTGGCAAGCCTCTGCAAGGGGAACCCTAAGGAGTTCTTCAGTTATGTTAATAGTAGGAAGCCCATTAGAAGCATGATAGGTCCGTTAAAGGACGGAAGCGGCGTTCTGCGGACATCGCCAATGTGCTTAATGAGTACTTTGCGGGAGTGTTCACCAGGGAGGACACCCGTATCATCCCCGAGCCAGGTGTGAGGCACGAAGGTGCTGGCCTGGATAATGTTCGATGTACCGCGACAGTCGTTGCCGATAGAATAGACAAACTGAGCGCGTTTAAGGCTCCTGGGCCAGACCAGTTTCTCCCCAGAGTGTTGCGGGAGGTGCGCGACAAGGTGGCTCCCCACCTGGCTACAGTCTTCAACAAATCGTTGGAGACGGGTCAGGTGCCTGGTGACTGGAGGGAAGCCAACGTGACCCCTATCTTTAAGAAAGGGGATCACGAAAGTCCAGGGAACTATCGTCCCATTAGTCTCACTTCAGTTGTAGGTAAATTATTAGAGGGGATAATAGCGGATAGGATCGTTGACCATTTGGATTCCTACAAGCTGCTTGGGGACTCCCAACATGGGTTTAGACGGCATAGGTCGTGTCTCACCAACTTGCTCGAGTTTTTCCACGTCATGTTGGGTGAGTACGATAAGAGTAGGGCGATTGATATACTTTATCTCGACTTTCAGAAAGCCTTTGATAAGGTACCTCACCGCCGGCTAATCGCGAAAGTGCGCGCGCTGGGTATCGGTGGGGAAATAGGTAGGTGGATTGAAAACTGGCTGAGGAATAGGCGGCAGAGGGTTGTAATTAAAGGAGCTAGTTCGGGTTGGGCCTCGGTCACTAGTGGGGTTCCTCAGGGTTCCGTTTTGGGGCCACTGTTGTTTATAATTTACATAAATGATATCGACGGTGGCATCGTCAGTCGGATCGCGAAATTCGCTGATGATACCAAGCTTGGGGCCAATGTTGGGACGCCCGAAGCGATCGAGGAACTGCGTGCGGACCTAGGTAGGATAGGAGAGTGGTCCGAAAAATGGCAAATGCCGTTTAACTTGGGTAAATGCAAAGTGATGCACATTGGCTACGCCAATCCCAAGTCGGACTACTCGATGTTGGGTAGTAATATCGAGGTGACTGATTTAGAAAAGGACTTGGGTGTGCTAATTAGCAGCGACCTTAAGTTTACGAAACAGTGTGTAGAGGTGGAAAAGAAAGCCCAGAAACTATTGGGTTATATCAGGAGGCAATTTCAGTTTCGGAACAAGGAGATTGTACTCTCACTGTACAATTCCCTTGTTCGGCCGCACCTGGAGTATGCTGTGCAGTTCTGGTCGCCCACCCTCAGGAAAGATATTGTGAGGCTGGAGCGAGTGCAGGCGAGGGCCACAAAGTTAATCCCTTCCGTTAGGCATATGGGCTACAATCGACGGTTACGCGCCCTGAACTTGTTTTCGCTTGAAACTCGGAGGCTGCGCGGTCAACTGATCGAGGTTTTCAAGCTCTTACGCGGGTTCAACGATGTCGATTTTAGAAGTATGTTTAGTTTAAATGATAACCCAACTCGCAACAATGGTTGGAAGTTGGATTTGAAACCGTTTAGGACTAGTGTGTGTGGGAATTACTTTACGTATAAGATCTGTGACACATGGAACAGGTTACCTTCGGAAGTTGTGAACAGTTCCTCTGTGGATCAGTTCAAGAAAAGGTTAGACCAAATTTTGCACACTCTTTGAGTGTGTAGAAAATTTTCCGTGGCACCCGTTGCCATTGGTACCTCCTCGGTATGGGCCGCAAGGCCTTTTGAGGTACTTCTTTTCCTTGTAACTCTCTCTCTCTCTCTCTCTCTCTCTCTCTCTCTCTCTCTCTCTCTCTCTCTCTCTCTCTCTCTCTCCCTAGTCGTGGGATTCTAGAGAAATTGGCTGCCAATTCCTTTAGGTTCTCTCTCTTTCGGGAGGGCGGGTGAAGTCTGTTGTACAAACCTGTCCCGTGGGTTACTAGGACCCCTTCCCATCCCACTCTGTCCTTTTAGCTTAGGTTAGGGATGTTCTCCTCTGACTGCAAAAAAGAAGAAAAACTTTTAGTATTGTCTTTTTCTCTACTGTTACGATTAGGACGCTACTGCTATCTCATGCGTGGGAAGAGAGGCTTGGAACCTCTATAAATAACACCATTTAACTTCAGTTGTAGGTAAATATTTAGAGGGGATAATAGCGAGTAGGATTGTTGACCATTTGGATTCCTACAAGCTACTTGGGGACTCCAACATGGGTTTAGACGGCTCGAGTTTTTCTACGTCATGTTAAGTGAGTATGATAAGAGTAGGGCGATTGATTAGAAGGCCTTTGATAAGGTACCTCACCGCCGGCTAATGGCCGAAGTGCGCGCGCTGGGTATTGGTGGGGAAGTAGGTAGGTGGATTGGAAACTGGCGAAAAATGCCACAAAGCTAATCCCTTTCGTTAGGCATATGGGCTACAATCGACGCTTACGTGACGCGGGTTCAAAGATGTCGATTTTAGAAGCATGTTTAGTTCAAATGATAACCCAACTCGCAACAATGGTTAGAAGTTGGATTTGAAACGATTTAGGACTAGTATATGTGGGAATTACTTTAACACGTTGATAGTTTAAGATTAAAACATAAGAAAACTCTGCAGGAGTTCGCTTGCACGGTGTCTCTGTGAGCAAGGTAAATATAGAGCTATTTATATATTCTCCACTTTCCTGTAAAATTTCCTTGGCTACTTTTCCAGGGTCAAGGTATTTTCTTCAACCTTTTTCCGTACCTGCCTCTGGCAGGGAGGGAGGGAGCGGAGGGTGGGGAGAGAGCCTTCTACTTTTCTATCCAGTTTTCTACTACTGCTAGGATAGTTGAAAGAAAAATAAACTTTTAATAACAGGAACAGTTCCTCGGTGGATCAGTTCAAGAAAAGGTTAGACCAAATCTTGCACACTATTTGAGTGTGTAGAAAATTTTCCCTGGCACCCGTTGCCATTGGTACCTCCTCGGTATGGGCCGCAAGGCCTTTTGAGGTACTTCTTTTCCTTGTAACACTCTCTCTCTCTCTCTCTCTCTCTCTCTCTCTCTCTCTCTCTCTCTCTCTCATCATTCCGTATTCCGTAAGTAGGCTGAGCCCTGGTGAAATTTCGTGGTATAGTTCGGAGTAAGGCTGGAGGAATGGCAAATTTCACCGAAAAGAGAGAAGTTCTTCCTCGAGTGATTGTTTCTATATGAATCTGGTATGCGTGTTTACATTATTATATGACATTGTGTCGTTCTATGGATTGCAGGACGTTTTAGTTCGTAGATGTGTTACTGTTAGTGAGAAGCGAGTTCCATTATTAAAGTGTTTTTGACCTTCATTAAATAAACAATTAACCTTATTCATTTTTTACCGAAATAAAGCAATTAACAAGAAAATATTCCGTAAAGTGCCTTGCTGCTATAGTGA
Source organism: Bathynomus jamesi (assembly GCA_023014485.1). Taxonomy (NCBI): domain Eukaryota; kingdom Metazoa; phylum Arthropoda; class Malacostraca; order Isopoda; family Cirolanidae; genus Bathynomus; species Bathynomus jamesi. Next base: position 134,514 of record JAJOZX010004713.1, on the reverse strand, counting down.
GTGTTGATGGTTCTTAAAGAATTACTCTTAGCTATTTAAATATCCCCTTGCGAGCATCATCAAATCTTTTTTAAATCATATCGAGCTGTCGCCCGTGCCATGACGCCTATCCCGCCATATTTCACAGTGGGCTAGAGAGAGAGAGTGTGTGTGTGTGTGTGTGTGTGTGTGTGTGTGTGTGTGTATGGAGGGCTTTACATGGACTATTTCACACCGCATTTGACCTCGAGATGCCAACTGCTGAATTCCGGATTAATTTCGTTGAGAACATTGCATATTTCCAGAAGTAGATGACGTTACTAGACCACTCCTTTCGACTGCATTTATACCTTTCAGAAAAGAAGAGTTTCCTACGTGTTGTACGTCTTCTATAGGCAGAGAGGTGGTGACGTCGGCGGACTGTGTTCTTCACTCATTTCAGTCACTCAAGCGATGTGGCAACAAAATTCCGAGAGTAAATTCGGCCTTGAGAATCGGGGACAATCATCTTTGGCTACGTCCGTATTGTTGCCCTTTCTAATTAGTTGCTTTTCTTGTTTTCAACTTTGAGAGTGTATTGGCAACACATATATGTAAAATGCCCATATCTTTATTACACCTTTACTTTCGGCATTCCATCACTATTTGTGACAGACCTTCTTTATAAACGGATAGATTAAGTTTTCGAAATATTTTGAGTGAAATATTCCAGAAAATACGGTATCGAAATTATTGTCGGTAAACATTTACCATATATATATATATATATATATATATACACACAGGGTCAGGTCACTTAATCTATGCCATGTATTTTTTAAATTAAAAAAAAATTATGAAATTGTTTTTACAAAATATTTTTCTACTCTATTCTTCGACATATTAACAAGGCATGCAAGTGTGAGAGCGTGTTTTCTGTAATGAGAGAGAGAGAGAGAGAGAGAGAGAGAGGCGAAAATTTTAACCCTACGAACTATTCAGTGATAATATGTAAAGCTGGAAGTAAAAATACAAAATTACACACCAAGAAAACCAAGGAAAATTGAAAAAAAAAGAAGAAAAAAAAATTGGTAATAAAAAACCAAAGAAAGAAACTGATGTCAAAGTAAAAGAAACGAACTTTTCTACGAACTTTCTCACCGTGCTTACGCTTACTGAACGTGAAACATTAATACCCGAAGTAGAAGTAATATTAAAGTATAAGACATCCAGTAATCGTAAACTGGACGAGAGAAATTGCTAAAATCGAAGCATTAAATGCGTAAATAGTGGTTTTATTGGTAGTGAAATGGTATTCTTATGGACGTTCGTTTTGGTATTTGTTCAGTTTTTTCTAAAAACTTTTGAATCATTTGTTATTTAACTTTTTTTTTTTTTTAATTTCCTTTTTCATCGAAAGTGAATTGTTTAATTTTTCGCTCATTTACTCGCAATGAAAGTGTTTTTGTGTCCTTATTTTCACTGTATTTTCTGTTAGGAATTCGTTTCATTGTGTTGGTTCTTGGTTTTGCGAGGTTTTTTTCTTTGTCAATTTCTTCTCTTCCTTTTTGTCGTTATTCCCGTTTTTATTCTCGATACATTTTCTACAGTCATGTGGGAATGTACCGGTTAATAGGTTGATGATAATCGGAAATCGGCTACTTTGCTGGTTAATCGCCGTCGCGCCAAATTTAATGTTAGTTCAGTTTAACCGCCACCTTTTCGCAATTGAAATTAAAAGGTAATGCCGAGGAAGCTCGTTTCCTCCCGGGGCTGAGTGCGCTCTAACGGTCTTTTCTAGCTCGAGCAATTACTGCGTAAGCGGCCAACCCAACCCAACCTAGTAGCCAGCGAGTGGGAGCGAACCAGAGCGTCACCGTTCGGAGTTTGCCAACGTAACCACCGAGTTATCAGACGCCCGAAATTGAAAAGCAAAATGGCGTTAAGTAATCATGGCACATCCGCATTATAATTTACATTAAAAAGATTTTATATTTCTCCGTTTATATTATAGGCTGATGGTGATGTACGCGTAGGAGTAGCTTCATATTTCTCCTATTTACTACAGAATTTCCATTCCAGACCCCAAAACTTAGTCAATAGCTTCAAACTACATTTAAACGCGCGTGTTTCCTCACCACCTGGCAGTAATCGGCTTTTTTCGATGTGGACGCATCCAGAATATGGAACGGTAGTGGAAAACTTTGATTTTAAACCTTCACATACTGTATTTATTCTCATACTCGTTGCGTTATCGACTGTTCTTATCGATCGATATCTGTTGCAATGATTTCTTTTTAAGTTTTCTTTTTCAAAAGTCTTTGAATTGTTAAAAAGATTCTACTTCCTCTTCCTTCTCTTCACAATTTTTATTATAGTTCTTCCTCTTACCCTCCTTTCCACCCACATTCTCTCTCTCTCTCTCTCTCTCTCTCTCTCTCTCTCTCCTCTCTCCTCTCTCTCTCTCTCTCTCTTCCCCCAAAGGAAAGTATCGAACTGCTTCAAAATTTGTTTTCATCGAAATTAGATTGAAGAGAGAGAGAGGTACGAACGGTCGGGTTTTTGGGGACAAATTGAAACAGGCATGACGACGAATCATGCAACTTCCGCGAATCCGACAGGTGTAATTAATTTTTGTATTTTGCACCCAACTTTCGACCTATTTTTTTTTTCATATGTATAATTTTGTAATATTCAAGTTGGTTGGTTCGTATAGTTTATTTCGGGTGAATAACGCGAAAGTTTATTGTTCTGTCAATCATTCGTATTTCAGTTTGATCCATAGTACAGTATACCTTTAGCAATGGTTTTTACAGTTACTCACCCTCGTTTTTTACCTTTATTATAAATAGAATGATGGGATCACCTGAATATCAGAGCCCCCAGCCTTTGTTAGTTAGCCTTATAATGCTAACTAACGAAGGCTGGGGCCCTGATCGTAAGGTGATCCGAATGATATACATGTAATTTATATAGTTGTTATTGGTTTATATATATATATATGGTTATATATATATATATATATATATATATATATATATATATATATATACAGTATATATAATATATACAGTATATATATAATATATATTATATATATAATTTTTTTTTTTCTTAGTCCCAAATGCTGTATCATTCCTACTTTTTCTACTCTTTCAACATAAACATGAAAGACGTTTATAGTAATGTTTGGAAAATCATCATCGCTGCCACTTCGCTTAGTTAATATGTATATAGGCTTCAGCACTACTTCAGCACTACTTCAGGTACATTTTAAAGGTAAACTTTTAAGGTATCGCAATATTTACGTCTTCCTTGCTTTGTTTCTGTCGTATACTGAAAATCGAACAACTACTCGTCACACGCCACAAGCTCATTAAACTACTGCAGCATCAATATTCTTAGCTTGTGGCATGTCAGTGTGTCAATGTAGTGCTTCGAAGAGGCCTTGTTGATGAGAAAATAAAAGGAGTTGACAGGCCTTTCCAATACCTTGTCATGATAGCGTAAATCAAGTATTCAAAAGCGTTGATTTTATGGACATTGTGAGTGATACGTAAACAGAAGGAATGCGTGAAATACTGTACAATGCTTATAGGCATCGCTTTTTAAGTTTTTATTTTTTTTTTAAACATAATAGACTTAACGCTGAACATAAACGTCGATGTACGTGAAGTGTCGGAGTATTTTCTAATTATCGTAAAGTACGTCAGCCATAGAGGAAAATGAGTGTACGTGGTAAACTGAAGGAAAAAGTCTACACCGCGAATTTGAATTCAGTTGCACAGAGTTTTCGCAGCTTTTTATTGATCATAAAGTACATTGGAGAAAAACTATTGATTCCTTGCACTGGCTTCGTTGGATGTCATATTCACATTTGAATTAATAATGATTTTACTCCATTATTAATGTGTCTATTTATCTTAATGGCTTATTTGTAGGGATCCTTAGTAGTACTGTAGGATGAATAGATAAGAAACCCTGTCGTATACCTGTAGCTTAACTTAGAATAGGCTATGACGAAACTTAAGACCTTCATAAAACGTTAGTCAAACGTTTCGCGATTATTCTTTTCCCATCATCAACAGTCTTATGTGGGTAAGATATAGGTCCTTGTCATTCTAGAAAGTTTAGGAGTTAATCAATTTTGTTTGAATTGTGGTCTATGAGTGGTTAGGGTTCTTTCCCTAAAATGAATAATCATTAAAACCTAATTTAAGTTAACCAAAACGGCCCTATCCTAAGCTCACCTAATCTAACCCAAATTAAGTGAAATTAGGTTTTGATTATTTAGCTCCTAGAGGATTTTTCGTTTCGATGAAATGGTCAAAAGGTCGTCGTTTACTTGGAAAGATTCCGATAATTATGCAATTGGCTCGTTTGGTTGGTTGAATTGACAGAATATCTTAAAACGGGTATGTAGTTAAAGGGGAGGGGTGGTTCATTTTCGATGGCAGTGGTCACGGTTTCTGGTGATTTTGATAGCGGTGTTCTTAAAGTTTTACATGCCGATGCGTTCATTAATTCTGTGTTTGTCAGCATCGCCTTCTGACTTCGGCGAATAACTTTAATTCCTTCTCTGGCACTTACTTATTTAATTTCACATCGAAGCTCGGAAAGAAGTAAATGCCGAGCTGGTTTTTTTACAAATATATTGTAAATTAATTTTTTTGAACGACAGAGTTAATAATTGGATGAACCGTGCTTCAGTTTGTGGTTGAAGTGATAGATAGATAGATAGATAGATAGATAGATAGATAGGTTACCGACATAAATTTCAACGAAGAGCGACTTAAGTTTGTGTTTGTGCGAATTATTTTATACATGTAAAAATACATAGGAACATGTGTACAGATTAAAGCAGGGACTCCCAAACTTATTTTTTTCTTCTGTACTGCCTACAGCGAAACAAAATTTTACGTACCATCTCAATTTTATTTTTACTTCTCCAAGCTACAAACTGTAATTTTATCACTTATTATTTCATGGCTCACCAAAATGTAATTTTTAATATATTTACGTACCACTAGATATTCTCTATCGTACCACAGTTTAGGAATCGCTGGATTAAAGTCTTGTTAGAATACGTGTTGTTTGCGCGATGTTTGAGGGTTTTTGATAATTTCGTGATTATTGGTGATCGAGGCTAAGAAATACGCACTTCACGCTGTTGGTACCCGTGTACGAGACCCGTTCACTATTTGTGAAAGTTGAGACATTGGGTCCCAACTTTTAAGCAAAAAGTTTAACTGCAATTTAACGGCTTTTTCTGGCATTTTTTACTTTTGTCGCTTAGCTACTTCGTCCTAGGAGGGCCTCGTATGATGTACTGCAATCTTGCATGAAGAAATACTGCTGATAGGGTATTAGAGAGCATTTTTTTGTTCAAAAGCGAGGAATAAGGAGTTAACATTATTAAAAATCAAAGACATAAGCAAATTAACACATTTTATTTTATGTAACAAGAGAATTATCTTCCTTTAGTGAAATTTTACGTGGCGATTCTTAACGTTAAAATTTGTTAATTTTTTTAGTATTTTCCTGAGTAGCATCATTATAAAAATTTGGAGATCTTTGTGATAAGAAAATAATATTGAAGGCACAGCGAGTGGGAAGTCGTGTGTGTAGTGTGTGTGTGTGTGGTGTGTGTGTGTGTGCGCGCGCGCGCGCGCGAAAGAAAAACCCTGCCTAAGTTATAATTGTTTTCTGCCTTTGCTTATTGAGAGTTCTCTATTACTTACCATTTTAGAGATCCGTCGACAACCATTTATTCGCCAAATAGTCTCTCTTCATCATGTTGATTTAGACCGCGATACCCGTATGCATTAAAACACTAACATCCACGGCTTTTCTTAGAAACGCGACTCCTCTTCCCTTTCCCATAAGTTTAAAGAAACCTTTTTGTCCCCAGACAACGTGTTAACTTTCCTACAGTCGCACCCGCTGATGGACGAAGCTGTTGCCCACGAGCACAACAAGCCCGTTTTCTACAAACGGGACCTCATCTTCACTCATCTCGTGGTGGATAAAGTGAGGGGAGCGTCTCATGACAGAGATATCACCTTTACCTTGTACTACGCTGGATCACGTAAGATAGATTTTGACCCTTCAGTAAATAAAGTAGTGAATAAGTAACTTCAAATAGTAGGTTCGCTGATATATATATATCAGGGTGGTTCAAAAATATGATATTTTGATTTTCCGTTTTCCTCAACCTTGCCCTCGTTTCAAATGACTAAAAAGAAGTGAACACCAAATCTCAGCTGAATCGAAGTATATTTAGAGGTTGCTACAATATGAACAATATACAATATATAAATCTTGCAGGAAAAATGACATAATTCCTATTTAGTCCGGTTGCACGGGGTGGGAACCCTGCATTGTTTGTTATAAAGCAAATCTTGACATATTTTGAAAGCTTATACCACCCCATTCAAGAATCCATCGGCTGTACACCTGACCCCCGCTTGGCTTTTTCAATATCGCCGGCGAAACTGAAAAATCCCATATCCTGGTCAATACTTGACCGAATTTGATGATCTTGGTGTCATTTCTAGGGTTTTTAGGGTGATGAGTCGATCTGGAGGGGTTGCAGATACTTTGGGAGTCGTTTTGACCCACATTCGTCAATACGCAAGGTCATTGGAGGTCAAACGCACCCCGAAATAAGGAATATCCCATATCCCGGGCAGTCGTGGAGATTTTTGGTGATCTTACTGTCGTTTTTATGGTTTTGGGCGAGACTGAGTAGTTCTATAGGCACATGATAACAGTAGGATATCATTTTGCAACTCCATGGGTCAAGTCAAGGTCATTTGAGGTTAAAGTTTGGCCTTGAAATATGATAATGCCACAGTTGACATCACTGTATTTGCTTTATTTCAGTGACAATTTCTACAATCTAGCTAACTGCTGAGCACTTAACATCTTTTCTGCAGATAAAACCAGATCATAATGCTTAAATGACATAACCCACATTATATGGATATTCGGATATAAACCACAATTTATGCTGAAGTGCAGGGCACATGCATTCTATGGAAGGTTGCAAAGCTACAAGATATGACCTCGTAAGCAAAACAAAGCTCACACCTAGCCGGGGGATTGGCATTGACAACTTTGATGCAGTTATTCACATTAGGTAACCATTTATTGGGGGCAAATATCAAAAGACATAGTTGTGTCAGGATCATCAGTCTGCTCTTCTTTTGCGTTTTGGGTCAATGGATTGTTGCAATCCAAGCCGCTGCCACATGCACAGAACATTGTGCAAGGGATTCCGCGTCCCATGCAGCCGCAGCGACTCCCCCTGCATGCTGATTGTGATTCACACCCACATCTGATTAGCTTCAGAACTTCATCTGATGCTAAGCACACTCCTTCACCAACTGTTTTTGGGATGAGAACTCTGTTTGTTTCGTCTCTCTCCCACCAATAATGCACAGGATCAAGTGGTGGTGGGTCACACTTTAGTGCATCGAGCCAGTTCGCCACAGTGTAGTGGGCTCTGAGCACATTTTGATGGAAAGCTTCAGTTGTTGGTGGTAGAGAACATAGTTTGGGTGCAGCAGTTCCCGACTTCCCTGTCTTCTGAGCCCATACTCGCTGACGATACTCAGTAAGAGATGAGGATTTCTTATCCCCATAGCATGCAACAATGAACGCTGTTGCCTCTTTCTCGATATGGTCAAAGCATGCATCAAGGGACCCCAGCTTATCTAGCTTCCGACCCTTCTTGGCTGTGACAATGGCAGTGGCTTTGCCGATGCCATGTATTGCTGCAACTGTGTCACAACCACTCAAAGCGTGTAGTTTGAGGATTTGTCGGATGATGTCTTTGTGCTGGGTTACAGTTGCTCGGATGTCCACTGATTTTCTGCCACGAACTGGAGACTCCATATGTCCATAATCATGGGACAGCCTAGTTTCTTAAATTCATAGAAGTGAGTCAGCATGGCAAACACGTCTGTGTCATCACAAATGATGGGGATGCGGGCATCAGAATCTTCCGCTTGGACACATAAGTGGAAACAGTTCTTGTGACAACAAAGGACTTTTGCTCCATCTTCCAAGAGAGGCTCTAGTCTCGCTCGAACATCTGGCTGCCCTCTGATGTCGCTGCTCTCTATGATTTTCTGAATCCTCCCACAATTTGAAAGACCTTTCTGACCTCCAGGACAGCTACGCAGGAAATCCTTGAAGAAACATTCGTCTGCAGCTTTTGTAGAACCTGAAAAATAAGAATTTTGTTTACCTATTCTTCAGAGTACAAATCGCATTGAAATAATTTATCCTCAGCAAATGAAAACTAAACAATGCTCACCTGGTATATTCTCCATATTCAACAGTCAAAAAACACTTTTGGAATCAGCACAACCAAGATGTCATCAAACCACCAGGTGGGCAGCACCATCAGCAATAATCTCAACCTGAAAAAAATAAGAGGAATAATTAGACATATTGGAATTCACCTTACCATGGGGAAAATAATCCCTGATTTCATTTTAAATCCTATAGAACTACTCAGTCTCGCCGAAAACCATAAAAACGACAGTAAGATCAAAATATCTCCACGACTGCCCGGGACATGGGATATTCCTTTTTCGGGGGGCGTTTGACCTCCAATGACCTTGAGTATTGACGAATGTGGGTTAAAACGACTCTCAAAGTATCTGCAACCCCTCCAGATCGACTCATCATCCTAAAAACCCCTAGAAATGACACCAAGATCATCAAAATCCATCAAGTATTTATTGACCAGGATATGGGATTTTTCAGTTTCGCCGGCTATCTTGGAAAATGGCGGCCATGTTGAAAAAGTCAAGCGGGGGTCAGGTGTACACCCGATGGATTCTTGAATGGGGTGGTATAAGCTTTCAAAATATGTCAAGATTTGCTTTATAACAAACAATGCAGGGTTCTAGTAAAATCAGGGTCTGTGCTACCGGACTAATTCATTAATAAACTTAGACACTAACAACCTGTTTGATCAGTTGGTACAGAAAATAATAGCGAATACAAATGATGGGACTCATGAAGACACATTACTGCATAAAATTTGCTTTAGAGGATGTAGGATGTCGTTCATCTTTTGTAAGTGTAGAGTTGAACTGTTTAAAATCAATGCTATGCCTCTCTGCGCAATCATTAACAACTTTCATCACAATCGCCTTTCCTTGTAAATATTTGTAGGCACTGCTGCTCTCCCAGTTGTTTGGACGTTTCTGAAGAAATTCTTGTGATAGTTCTTTTCCATTTTTAGCCAGAATGTCGAAAATGTCTGATGTCTTCTCTGTCACCTAGAACGATAGAGTATTTTCTGGTTTGAAACACACTGCATTTAGGCGCTTGAGTGACTTGGCTTTTGCTGGTCTAGTGAGGTTTGCAACCATCTTCAGTTTTTATTAACAGCTACGCGTTTGTCAAAGAACGAAAGTTCCCACACTTTCTTCTGATAAATACCAGAGATGATGTTTGAATGCATTACTAGCAACATCAGCTTGTGGCTTATTGGGATAGTCCCACAATGAAGATAGAAGAGCTAAATCATTTTTTGGAGCTTTTATTGCCGTTGGTGCTTCATGCCAGTACTTTGCATAAATTATTGTAATGAACAAGCACATTTCCTGCAAACTGTTGTCCTCCCACGCCACGTGGGAAAAGTGTTAGTTTCTAGCAACCCTTAAATATGCTTCAAAAGGGTTCAAATTTTTACTGTGACTTCCTTTACCATAGTGGAACATGGCGGCCTTGAGGAGAATTATGTTTTAGTTTTATATTTTTCCATATAAAAGTGAACCACCCCAATATATATATATATATATATATATATATATATATATATATATATATATATGGGGGGATAGGGGGGAGTATTTCCTGATGCTTTTTAAATTGTAAATGTATAGTTTCGGAAAAAAGTTAGTCAAAAAAACAAAAATTTCAAAAAATCCTAAGATATAACTAATCGGTAGATTGTTTTTTTATTAATTACCCAAAAGAACGAATGAATTATTCAAGAAAAACAGAATACATTATTAGCAATTAATTTTCAGAAAGAATTGTTTCTAGGAGAACTTTTTTCCGAAGTGCATCATAATTTTTTACTCTTTGGTTAGGCTTAAAAAAAAAAAAAGGAAAAAAAAAAAGGGAACGTGTATCTTTCTTTGACAAAATATATGTGTCGTTTAGTTGAAGGAAGAGTGTACAAAGTGGTGGAATGGATCGATTCGTTGGGCGAATCTCAGAGCCAGCTCCTTGACGTTTATGAAGTCACGACTCCTGAGCCCATTAGAGCCATTCAAATCTCGAGAAAGGTTGGTTCTTATTCTATTCTTTCATCATTTGCTTCCTTTATCAGGCAGACATGACTATTTTAAACTTTGTAGATAGTGTCAATGTCGCTGAAGAGAACAAATAAATAATGATCTCGATCTTTATGGATCTGAGTAAGGCTTCTGATGTGATAAGCCATAATATTATTTAAATAGCACTATGGCTGAGGAGCTATACGTGATTAGTTTAAAATCTAACTGCCCAATACGTATTAATTTGTATGAGTAAATAATGTCTGTTCAACTAAACTTACTAAAACAACGGGTACCTCAGGACTCAGTCCTAGGTCCCTTGCTACTTTTATTGTATATAAATGACTTCCCGCGTTCTTCCGATATTCTTAATTTTATAATGTTTACAGACGAGATACAACTGTGTCCTTTTCTTGTAAAGATGTCAATGCAGCCGAGGTTATATTTAAAATAAAATTTATCAAAGTTGTGAATTGGCTGATCTGAAACAACACACACTCGATTCAAATAAAACAAACTTTGAGTTTTAGTAACAAAAGGACTGTACATCTTGCCAGTCTTAATGTTGGAGAACTCGTTGTAAAAGAACGTAATGTAACTAAATTTTTAGGCGTCATACTAGATACGAATTTGCAGTGGAAGGATCATATTAATTATATATATCTAAAATATTTCTCGGAGTGCTGCTATAATGTTTGCATTTCGATTTATAGTTCCTAAACAGGTTTTAATAACTCTGTATCATACTTTTGTTCTTCCTTATATGAGGCCTTCCTAGGAAGAAGTGGCTGAGCGACAAAAGTAAAAAAATGCCAGAAAATGCCAGAAAACGCAGTTAAAAGTTGTACCAATTTGAAAATGCCATAAGTTTTGAAGATATTTCGTCGAAATACTTTCAAAAGTTATGGCACTTTCGAATTTGTACAACTTCAAATGCGTTTTCTGGCATTTTTTACTTTTGTTGCTTAACTATTACTGCCTTGGAGGGCCTCATATGATGTACCGCAATCTTGCATTGAAAAATACTGCTGATAGCGTATGAGAGAGCAATTTTGTTGTTCAAAAGTGAGCAATAAGGAGTTAAAATTATTAAAAAATCGAACATAAGCAAATTAACATATTTTATTTTTGTCTGTAAGTATATGAATAAAATTATTAACTTGGAGTGGATAAATATATATTTTGTAACTTAGCGAGAGATTCACTCGCATCAGACTAGGCATAGAAATAGGCTCGTTATTCTTCACCTTAGATCGTCGTCATCTCCAAAATTACTTATTTTCGTAAGGTTGAAATTATGGAATAATTTAAGCATAGATCTTCAAAATATCCCTAACATAAGTGCTTTTAAAAGCAAGATGAAGTCACTCTTAATAAAGGAATAGTGAACTCGTAGTAATGCAGTTATGGATTAGTAGTCCTTATTAATTACTGTTACTTGCGTAATTGTTGTATTTACTATTGACTCTCAAGGACCGAAGTTTCGTAACTATTATATTGACCAAGACTTACTGTATACTGCTAACAGAATTCATTTCTCATATCAACTACGAGTTCGTCCGTGTACTAAAAAAAAATTACCCTATAAACCTTGTGTTATCGTGTATGTAATCAAAATTATAATTAATCGTATCTGTACATACCATAACTAAGAAGTTTGTTTTAAATAATGTTTAATCATAATATACCATCAAATCGTAACTACCTCTACATGAAATACTTTTTTTATCTTATAATTAGTCTGAGAGCCCTGTAAAGCTTAAAGTTTAAGGGCCATACTCCTCTGGTAGAAATAAATGTATGAAATAGGTTTGTTAAATCATTGCTCATTAGAGTGCCTAAATAAGTAGTACCAATGACGCCTATATTAATTTAGTTTCTAGTAGTAAAAACTATGTTGATCTAGACACGCAAGAACTCGAAAGGGTAAACTTTTTTTTTATTTTTAGCACAAGTCACTGTACGTCTCTTCGGACTCGCGTATTCGGCAGGTAGATTTGTTCATGTGTCATGGTCGTTATGACAACTGTCTTCGGTGTTCCCACGATCCCTACTGTGGGTGGGACAAGGACTCTGGTACATGCAAGCCATACCAGCCAGGGTAAGTGGTTGTGGCTATATATACCTTACCTTATGAACCTTATGTTGTTTCGTGTGTTGGTCTCTCTTCACACGGAGGTCAAGCTGGTGGCCCCGCCTCTAGGTCTGGCCTGGTGGAGGAGCGAGTTACTTTCTTGCGCTCTCCACCGTACATAGCCAGGCACGCCCGGCTCATCTGGTACTGTCCTGAGCCAGGCATCCAGTCTTTTCTTGAAGACTTCAACTTTGACCCCCGTTACGTTTCTGAGGTCCTTAGGAAGCTGGTTGAAAAGTCTTGGCCCCCTGACAACCAAGCTATTTTCCTTCAGGGTTGAGGAGGTCCCTTGTCGTGCTTTTAATTTGGGAACACTACACATTCTGCCTTTCCTATTTTCCAGTGTTGTTTGAATGGTAATTGGGTTTAGTTTTAGGTTTGGTACCAGTTTTTCGATCATTTTCCATATGTAGATTATGATGTACCTCTCTTCTTCTTCTTTCCAGTGAGTACAGATTTAGTTTACGTAGTCTTTCCCAGTAGTTGAGTTCTTTGCAGCCATCAATCTTGGCTGTGAAATGCCTTTGCGTTTCTTCTAGTTTATTAGTTTCTTCCTTTTTATATGGGGATGTCAAAACTGAGCAGTATTCAAGTTTTGGTATAATCAGTGTTTTTAGCAGGGGAATCATTACTGTCCTGTCCCTTCTCTTGAACGTTCTTAGAACCTGTCCGGCGACTCTCTTTGCTTTATTTATCGCTATCTGATTTTGTGTTTCGAATTTCGCATCATCTGTCATTATTATCCCGAGATCAATCGCTTTCATGCTTCTCTGAATTTCCTGTCTATCTGGAGCATAATATGCAGTCTGTTTAAGTTCTTCTTTTCTACCATATCTCAAGAGCTGAAATTTCTCGGCGTTGAATGACATGTTGTTGTCTTCTGACCATTTGTATATTTTGTTCGTGTCCCTCTGCAAGGCCTCCACGTCATGTACATCGCTGATTTTTCTGCTGATCTTTGTATCGTCTGCAAAGGATGTTACTATACTATTGCTGTTTACTCCGCTGTCTATGTCTGTTAGCATGATAATGAACAGGAGTGGGGCCAGTACTGTCCCTTGTGGTACTGAGCTGCGTACTTCCGATTCTGATGATGATATACCTTGAATTTTGACGACCTGCAGACGATCACTAAGGAAGTTGTAGATCCATTTTCCCACTTTGCCTGTTATTCCATGTCTTTAATTTTATGTCCTATTATACCATGGTCACATTTATCGAAAGCTTTAGCAAAATCTGTGTATATAACATCGTAGTTGTCATTGCCTTTCAATGCATCTAGGATATTGTTGTAGTGCTCTATTAGTTGTGATATATATATATATATATATATATATATATATATATATATATATATAAGCAAACAACCACAAGGAAAGGAAACACAAAGTCCGAGCGCTTTCGTGATATATTCACATTATCAAGGAGGATAATGTGAATATATCACGAAAGCGCTCGGACTTTGTGTTTCCTTTTCCTTGTGGTTGTTTGCTTATTAATAAGGTCACGTGTTATTTTGTGATTCTAGTGCATATATATATATATATATATATATATATATAAGCACACCGGACAAAAGTTAGTTACCCTAATAGCACCGATAGTAGGAAGTTCAAGGTCACACAGAGTGCGCTGATGTAGCATTGGTAAGTGACAAGTAGCGGTGACGTAGCACACAGGATCAGATCTGTTTCGTGAGGTAGTGAAGAACAAAGTGTGTGTTGGATATAGTCTGCAAAATGGGTCGTGAGGCAGACGTTACTCAGTGGCAAAAAGGAGCCATCGTGTTTGGCAGAGCCCACGGACACAAATGTCTGAAGTAGCCCAATTTGTTGGTGTGTCAACGCGTACTGTCCAGCGAGTTTACAAAGAGTGGTGTAGTTCGCAATCAACTGAAAATCGACGGCGTAACTGTGGCCGGAAAACAATTCTCGACAATAGTGACCGCCGCCATGTTTCTCGTCTAGTAACTGCAAATCGTTTTCAAACTAGAGAACAATTGCTCCAAGAAACCAATGAGGTTCTCCAGCGACCAATTTCCGAACGGACATTGCGACGAGAACTGCATGCGATGGACATCTGGAGCAGGGTACCACGGAAGAGGCCGCTGTTAACAGCAAGTCACAAATTGGCACGTTATAAATGGGCTCAGAGGCACAAAAACTGGACTGCGGCAGATTGGAAACGTGTAATTTGGTCCGATGAGTCCCGTTTTTGTTTGTTCTCCAATGATGGGAGGCGACGAGTACATCGCAGGTCCAATGAAGCCTTTAATCCTGAATGCGTCGAAGGTGTTGTTCAGGCTGGAAACAGAAAGTGAAGCGCAGGAATAGACACCCACGGACTCTGGCGGAACTTCGGGACCGGCTGATGAACGAGTGGAAGCAAATCGATGTTCAGTACATGCACAACCTCGTAGAGTCTCTGCCTCGCCGGATTCGTGCGGTTATCAAGGCCAGAGGCGCCGTCACACGTTATTAGGTAGGTACATTCTGAGAGGGGTGACTAATTTTTGTCCGGTGTGCTTAGATATATATATATATACATACATACATACATACATACATATATATATATATATATATATATATATATATATATATATATATATAATTATGCGGGTTGCTTCTACAGAGCTTCAATTTAATATTTAGTAGAAATCCAATGACAAGGAGAAATGTAAATGCCATGAAAAGTCTTCTTTATTGCGCAACGTTTCGAGCAATACGCTCATCTTCAGGCTGTTTAATAACAATGTGAAATTAAAATCAATATTGAATGAAAAACAAACAGAAATTTCTATAACCTATTCGTAAAGACAAATTTTAAAAGACTGAGAAAAGAGGGTTAAGTTCTAAGTTATACAGATTTACATATCAAAATTAAGAAGTTATTTTTAAATACATGTAGTAAATGTGAAATTAATACACTGGAAAAATTACCAATAGTACACTGGAACAATGGAGCTATCTACCTTACACAGCAATATCCGAGGCCGACTAATTTGAGCAGAGGAGACGGGAATGAAAGATGGCGAGGGAGATAGGGGAAGGAGGGATTATAAGGAATTGGGGAAGGAGGAGGGATCATAGCAGATTGAGAGGGACGGACGATGAGTCAACATTCAGACTAGGGGACAATGCTTTAATGAAAAGGGATTCTAAAATTCTTAGTGAGTTGGGACAAGTATTACAACCAAGAATTTTAAAATTGTCTAAAGTGACATCAATTTTGCATTTGATGCTATGTTCACGTATGCTGGAGGCTTCCTTAGTTTTTAAAAATTTTACCTGTTCGGCCACTTATTCCCATATGCGAATAAAATCTAGCCCTGAGAGAGCGAACAGTGCTGCCGATGTAATTCCCAAGGAGACACCTAGGGCAGGTAAATAAATATACAACACCGCTACGCAACGAGTCAGGGGTTCGATCCTTCGCTGAGAAAAAGCTACCTAAAGACGTTTTATTAATAAATATGATGCGGAAATCAGTATGATAAAAAAATTTCCTTAACAATTTTGTAAATTTAAGCCTGAAGATGAGCGTATTGCTCGAAACGTTGCGCAATAAAGAAGACTTTTCATGGCATTTACATTTCTCCTTGTCATTGGATTTCTACTAAATATTATATATATATATATATACATACATACTATTTCTTTCTTGTCCTTGAAGATGTGAATATATCACGAAAGCGCTCGGATTTCGCGTTTCCTTTTTTCCCTGTGGTTGTTTGCTTATTTTATATATATATATATATATATATATATATAATATATATATATATATATTATATATATATATATATTGTAGGTCAAAAGTAGCGCAATAAGCTTGGCCCTTCGTTAGAATGAACAATTCGGGCGCAAGCAAAACAAACTTTAATTTTTTATTTCCATATTAGTTATGAGTAGTAAAAATGTGACAATTTAACTCTATTTGTTATAGTTTGAGATCTTTTGAAAAGAATCTTTTTTAAAGCTTTGATACTGAATATTAACTCTCTATTCACTGTAGCCTTCTGCAAGATGTGACTGGAGAAATGCCTGGACTGTGCGACACGTCCATTGCTAAGAAAAAGATGGTTGTGACTTGGGGTCAAAGCATCCATTTGGGCTGCGCCGTCAAACTCCCGAAACCGATCTCGCTGAAAGATATCACTTGGCATCATTATTCTAAGGAGAAGGGCAAATATCAGATCCGATACAGGTAGAAATATCGTCATTAGAAGAATAGTTAAACGAAGGATAGGCATTTAGTTGCCATTTAGCTTGCCGTAGTCGAAAGCGATCCGAATCAATAGAAAAGTAAATGTTTTTTTACACGTTTCGGTTTCATATTAAGTTTCATTCTAAATTGAACTAATAGGTAGCTAATTTAATTAAAGAATTGCAACGTGGTTTTGAGAATTCGTTTAGTTACGTGAATTGATAGATGATATAAAAATACATATTGGATAGTTCAATTTGCGTTCAGATGTTTCGGTTGAAAATTGAAGGTGCTTGACCTCGCATTAAATAGTTTTTTTGTGTGCGCGCTGTATGTTAACTGAGTTTTCTAAGAAACCTTTAATATGTAGCGCACACGCACTTTTGTGACACAGTAGAAAATAGACTTTAATCTCCACATCATTTCCAAACTCATTCACACGGCTACGAAGTTTTCTTTAATAAGTGGGAGAGGTGAATTCGTTTTGTTTCTCAAAAATTTTACGTAGACTTTGAGTTAGCCAATTTTTTGTTCTTAGGTAAAAGGTCTGCATAGACCCAACATCTTTTTTTTGTTTTTTTTATTCGCGTTTGATAAACCAACCCTACAAAGCTCATTCCATTTGTAACAAGAGGGGAATAGAAATTAAAGTAAATACAGCTTTTACTGGGATTTCTTTGAATAGCAATGGAGTAAGTCGGGCAAGAGTTTGTGGCTCGTTAACGTAGTAGCTGAACTTATTGTACTGTTGTAATTTGCAGTAAATGTTGTTAGTATTAGTCAAGAGTTAATTCGTTCTCGAAATTACTAGTGTGTTCCTTCCCCAGACATGACAAGTACATCGAGACTTCCGAACACGGACTTGTGGTAATGAGCGTAACTGAGAGTGATGCAGGGCGGTACGACTGCAAGATGGGTGGAGATATTGTGTGCTCTTATAATATCACTGTCGACTCCCACCGATGTTCCGCACCTGCGAGGACAAATGATTACCAAAAGGTTAGAAGGAAGGCGACCACAATTTTTATGTTGTCTAATAGTTAAGTATTTTGTGTTCAACGTCACTCTGTCACGAAATTTGAGAAGGTAATTTTAGTATGTGCTTCGAACCTGCATTTTGTTGACAATTGTCGTAGAGACTGGGTTAAGTTTCGATGGTGTGTCTCATTGACGACGTATGTAGAGGTATCTTAAGTTAATAATCAGTGAGAAGGGTTGGACTAATGCTGCCTACTGCACTGCACTGCACTGTCGTCGCCGTCTCGCTTTACAATCTGCTGTTTCGTTGAGGTCGTGTAACTTGATACTATGAGCGCTCGTAGTATCATCAAGTCACAACCTAACTGAACCATCGAAGGTCACTAAAGTCTTAGTAAAAGAAAATATAGTAGATGATGGTCAAACACTATACCAAGCTTGAACTCAAATTTTATAACCTCGTTGCGGTAGTGAACTACATATTTCGTCAATGAGACACCATCGAAACTTAACCCAACATCTACGACAATTGTCAACGTAATGCGGGTTCGAGACCCACACTAAATTACCTTCTCAAACTTCGTGATAAAGTACCGTTGAACACAAAGTACTTATATATGGACATCAAAATTTTCTTGTAACTGAACTGGAGACACTGTGCTTTCAGTTAAAGAAAGAGATCGTGCTGGGGGCGACAGTAATAATCCAGCTTTCTACCTTTTTTTTTTTATATAGAAAAAATTTCTTCAAAACTCTTCCCTCATTTCAGGTTTACAGTGATTGGTGTCACGAATTTGAAAAATACAAAATGGCTATGAAATCATGGGAAAGAAAACAAACAGTAAGTTCATAATAAAAAGTCTCTTTATGTTCAGATATACAATAAAAGTATTCCTACTATACACATTATTCCACGCTTCAAAGTGTCGAGTATAGCAAATACGATAAACATTAGCATATGGAAATATAATACATTTTCTTAAAAATTTGTTCTCATAAGTGCTCCAAGAATTCTGATTCCCTGATATTTTTTAAGTTCTTGCATCATTCAGAACTCTTATAAGTACTCTCCAGTTGCAAATGATATTTAAGCTTTATCATCAACTTCTCGTACGATCCATTTCCGGAAACTTTCTAAAAATAAATTCAGTTGGAATGAAATATAATTTGAAGAGAGCGACAATTTTCCTTACCCCTCGAAGTATTTCCCCATTTTGGAGATCTTTATCTCGAAGAAATGGTAGTCTGAGGGAGCAAAGTTCGTGCTGTAGGGTGGATGGGTTGGTGACAACTCTCCACTGGAAGCTGGCAAGAAATTGGCATGCGACGAAAGCCGTGTGTGGCCGGTCGTTTTGGCGAAACAAATTTTCTGGTCCTTCAATAGTGATCTCAACCACCAGATGGCATTTGTTAGTTGGCACTCAGTTCCAGAAAATTCAACAGCGAAAGCCCTTGCGATCTTAAAAGGTCGCACCATGATCTTCGCCCATACATGGCTTTCACCAAAACTCAACTTCTTGTTAGCTTCCACTGGACAGTTGTCACCCATCCACCGTACAGCACGAACTATCATCTCTCTGTCCCCCTGAAAGACCACCTTCGAGGAGTGTACTTTACCTCAGATAAAGATCTCCAAAATACCGCTCGAACATCGTTTTGTCAGCAGAGCTTGGATTTCCACCACATTCGTTGCTCCCAGATGGCAAATACATCGATGGCAGTGGGAGAAGAAGAAGAAGTAGTAGCTGATGTTTTTGTAATTTACGATATTTTGTCTTCCCAAATTAATTCTTTTACCACGGGAATACGTTATCATTTCCATGTACGTAGATAATGCATCTACTGTATACGAAGTCCCCAAACAAAATCTGCAGATTAAGGAACTAGCAAGAATACTTCACAAAAATTGCTCTTTCAACGTTTACAAGACTACATTTTCACCCTCCACATACAGGGTTCTTCAAGAAAGGACTGATCATTCTCGCTCGCATTTAACTTAAAAATGATCAGTCTTTTCTTGAAGACCCTCTATACTGCCTAACTTCTCCAAATTTCGTTAATGAAATGAAGAAACTTACTTATATTATTGCGCGAAGCGATACAAGATGTCTTTTGATTCTCAAACCACTTGCTATCTGTAACAACGTATTTCACTGTAGAATGGCGTACCTGGAACAAAAAAGTTATTTTTAGGAGTTGGAGAAATTTTTTTTTTATACGAAATACTGACTATCCTATTTCGTTTCAGCAATGCGCCAAACGTAACAACATAAGCAATCAGAGTACTCATCCCAACGACATTTACTCGAGAGGAAACCGACTCCTCTGATGGGGAGAGGCGCTCCCCATGAAAGACTCATAAGAAATCCTGCCAGTCCTTTCCCCTCGTCCTGTGGTGAGGGGGTTCCGTTACTTTCCCGAGAGAGCTTCTTTGTATAAATTACAGTGTAAGGAAGTGTTTTCGTTAAGGTGTACATTTGTAATAAATGAGAAATGAATTAGCAACAAAAATAGCGAAGGATTATCGATGATTTTCTTATAATTTTAAAATCATTTGGTTCAGTTCTTCAGCGGCAATAATAATAATAATAATAATAAATATTTTACTTGAAACTTCTCCTTACGAACCGGTGCAAACGTTATCAATTGGGTGCTAACTGTATTGACACCTCAAAGGGAAATCAGTTACTGGTGCGCGTTTCAATATATGTTGGCAAATCAGGGTTTCAATTTCAGCTATGTCTTAGACTTCAATTGTTAAGTAAGTGTTGACTCAATTATTAAAAGTTCTAATTTTGGATTCCGTAATAAAATGTAGGTGACTTTAGCATTAAAATCAGTTACGTTAATGCTGGTTACAAATAGTGTGAATTGTGATATTTTGAATATACTTTTAAAATGCCTACGAACATTTTTTTCATGGTGAAAAAAAAGGCTGAAAAGGAAATTCTAAAAAAGATTAAAAAATTTAGATAATTCCATGCTATTTTATGTATGTAAAAATTTAAATTAACGTTCAAGGACAATCTCTCCATGTAAATTCAGAATGGCAGTAATCACCTTTATATATATATATTTATATATATATATATATATATATATATATATATATATATATATATATATATATATATATATATAAAATATATATATATATATAGAGCAACTTAAGAAAGTGTTACTTTTTTATTTTTCACTCGATTCCCATTCAAATTAATACCGTTAAATTTTGAAAAATTGGGCATTAGCAACTGTAAAATTATATACATATCGACAATTTATGCCAATTTACTTAAATGGTAGAAATACGATGAGAGCGAGTCAAGATTCCATAAGTGAATATGGAAAGTGAGGTGTGAATAGATGCACTAAAATGCTATCAACGAGAGATGTTCTCTCTCGTGAAAGTGGCTTAATATGGTAATATTTGGTTCTAGTTCAAGTTCCTGCTTGTTAGGAAGAGATGAGAAGGTAGAAATATATTTTATAACAGCTTCTAATTAGAGCATGCTTATTTTACAGGTCGTTTTATCATACCATTACGTAAAAAAGTCCATTTGACATAGTCAGCTTTTAGAGAGGAACTTTGGTTGTTTAGATGCTTCACAAATTTCCATCACTTCATTTCTTTTATAGTTCCCCACTGTCTCATTTATGCGCAAATTTTAGGAGTAAAGCTACCTCTGAAGTTCTGATGATTTGATTTGTCACGTGATACGCAAATTGCGTAGGAGTTTGCCATCACATTTCAGTAATTTTAATTCCATCCATTTTATCACCTCGGAATGTAACAAAATAAAGAAACAAGGTTTTCCCCAGCAGCATTTTTAATAATTGTTAGTGTATGTTAGGCCAAGTGTACGAGGTAATGCAGCCATTTTCTTCCCCCCAAATACGAACATTCTATAGCTTAAAGTAATATTAAAGAGTGGGGTTAAAGAAAACTATTTCCACGAGTGCAAAATTGTCGAAGAAAGAATTGAGGTATTTCAAGGTATCATCATTGCTGTGGAAAGGTATTTCTACGAGAATTTCTTTAATAAAATGAAGAAACGAAAATGAGCATTGATGACGCCTTTGAATTTTCACCGAACCGTTTCCTTAAACGGTTAATATTGCTGTCTATTCACTAGAATCGGCTGATACTAAATCGTCAGCAATAATAATAAGCAAAAAATATTTTTTAGCTGTGACAATAGGTAGAAAAATAAAATCTTTGTATAACAATCATCTTTTCGACAAATGTTTCAAAGCAGTTATAACTAACTATTTCTGCCGATCCATTTTACAATAGGGTTTTTTTATGTCCTGTGATATATGCTATTTTTTATTAAGAAAATTAAAAAGAAGTGAATGTATGCATCTTAATATTTGCAATCTTATACTAATGTAAAAATTTCAATAATCCTATCTGTATATATGTGAATCAGCTGTTTATTTCCTTTATTGATTGGTTGTGTCTTGGAAAAAAAAAAAAAAAATTCTTTTTAGCGTTTTAAAAATCGTAGTTTTAAAAGTTATTGTAGTAAGTTATAAAAAACCTGAATTTTAAATAGTAATACAAATCTGGAAGAAATGAATCTATCTTTTTTATGTAATAATGTAAGGAGTAAATGTTCTTAAAAATGGGCTTTAAGTTATTTATGTACGTGTAATTCTTACAAAATTTACTTCTTGTATTACAAATCAATTATTTAAAAGTAATTTCTCATTCAAGTCTGTTCAAATTTGTGTAAGGAAAATTTTCAGTAATTTCTTTGTTTTAAGTATTTTACATTTATTATTATTAATAATAATAATTATTATTATTTAGAACTGCCTCTAGGGCAATTCTTAGAGGTTTGTAATGTGACATAACTGTAAAATAAAATTTTTATATAAAAGTTTTATTTTCCTTTTCGTACGAATAATTTAGTATTTAATGATATTCACGAGTCATGACGAGGATCCAACTAATATTCTTAATGATCGAGAATTATGGTCATTGTCAACCAATGGCCCTGAACAAATGCCCAATTTTGCACGTCATGGCTACTTGTAAATTGCTTATTTATATAGTGCCCTGCCAGAATAAAAAAAAGCCACCTTCCTAAGTACGTCCGAATGGACGTGTGGCACTGACCTCTTGAAACATGATGTCCTCCACATGAAGTTTCCATTCCCAAACAAAGGCAGGACGTTCTTATTTAAGATGGATATGCAATCTTGTGAATTAAAACGTCTCTCCGAACACAAGGTCACTCTTTTCAGAGTACCAAATGCCTGTCCACATCATTGCAGCCAACCAACGATTTTTACAGTGGGTTGCACCGATTTGGATTCAACACACCCACAGGTTCTCCATACCCAGATCCGTCCTCCTGAAGCAAAATACTCTAATCTTTAATCATCTGAGAAGACAACAGAGTGCCAAAACTGATCAGACTTGACCTTCATCTGCATGGACCATTCATATTGCACCCACTTTTTGATGTATCTTCCACAGCCATTCAAACGATCCTACTTCTCATTTAATAATTTTACTACATATGCCATCAATTCCTGCTGACTTTCCTTCAGTTTGATTACTACTCGTTCAAGTTTCTTTAATTTGATACCTTCCATTTCTTGGTACGCATTTATGCCACTAAAACCAACTTCATTCACATTTGCGTTAAGCAAGTAGTAAAAAATTGGGTGAAAACGTAGGAAAAGATGAATGAGTAGCATGTCAAGAACAAAGGTATTCTGGAAAGACGCGAGGAAGTGCAATACTAGCAATGTATTGGTGCAGGACGAGCAAATACGTGAGATTTTCAGAGTACTTTTGGGAAGCAAAAGTACATGCAGTTGTTCTGGGTGGTGTGTGCAAAAGTCGTAAGAGGGCATGAAAGACATTAAAATTAGTGAAAGCTGAGAAAGCAGTAAAGGAACTGAAGAAAAGGAAGTAGGCTGGAAGCGACGATATATATTGTAACATGATTAATGCAGAGGTAGAATAGCGTGCGTATTTTGGAAGTTATTTATGTTATTACTAAACATCACTATAAAAATGAAGGTGAAAAGAGTTAATATAAAAATTGGGTATAATTTTTTTAAGTATAGGTGTAAAAGTATACAGAAGTGCTGATAAATCAAAAAGATTATGGATCCACTGGGTAGAGCTGGACAAGGCGGCTTTACAGAAGGAAAGGTATGTGTTGACCTAGTGTTTGAGGTGAAACAGTTGAATGAGAAACTACTGCAAGTGAGAAGAAAAAGGTGTATTTGGTATTTATGGATTTGGAAAAAAGCGTATGATAAACTGAATAGATCCGTCTTGTGTAGTTGTTAAATAGTTCAGTTTTTATACGAGTAATAAGTAGAGCTCGCGTAAGAGTTAAGGGTAAGTTCAGCGATTCGTTTAATATTAATGTAATGTTGCCATGGATATTTAATGTGAATATGGTGCGGTAATGCGCGAGATGAAAGCAACACTGCTAGAGGGGAATAAATCTGAACTAGGAAGAGAATATGAATATACGCTAATGACACACATTGTACTTCTGGATGAATCAGGGAATGAATTAAGGAGAGCAGTGAAAAGCTTTAGTGAAGTATGTTAAAGGAGATTATTGAAAATGAATGTAAATAAAAAACAAGGTTCTTGTCGATGAGAGAGAGTCGGTATGTAATATTGTGGTAAAGGAGAATATTTACAGGCTGTGAAAGAAATTAAACATTTGGAGAATGTCATTGAAAAAGGACAAGCAAGTCATGGGCGCAATAACATCCCCTAGCAGAAAGGAAATCATTAAGTGTCGATGCAGTATGAAGGTATATTGATGCCAACACTGATGTATGGATGTGAAACGGAATCTCGAAAGTGAAAACAGTTGAGTGAATAAATTAAGTAGTACGACTGTGTGTGTGTGAGATATTTAACCTCCATAGCAACAAAGTTCATATGATTGACGGGACCTACAGCATTACGTGGGATCCGAACCGCGGGTCGCTTCATCATCTGGATGCAGAAGGCGGCCCCCGTTTCGATAATGGCCACTACACTGCCGTGTTCTTAGATAATGTATATACGCGCAGTGTATGTACTATTACTTTTACATGTTTATCCACATTTTACAACTCATCATTCCCTCAGCCTTTTTTCTCTACTTTCACTTCATTCTTCCTCATCATTCCTCCCATGCAGTCTTAATTTCTTTTCGTACACACCCACATATATCAAAATAATCAAATGCCGTTTCCGCTGACCGTTGTTCATGAACATTCCACTTATTGCATCTATTTGTTTATTATCTACCTCATCTAAAACTTACGGTTTTTTTACACAGTTGCCACACACATCTGTAGTGTGTCAATTTAAGTTATTTGATGTCTACCAAGTTGTACTACTGTACATATACAGGGTGGCGCAAAAGTCGCGCATCATAGGAATTTTCAGTGTATTTTTTTTTTTGTTAGGTAGGGGATGGCTGCGAAATTAAGAATAGACGAGAGGGTGAGCTTGGTTTTAATGCATGGAATACCAGGTACTACAAATCGATGAATGGGTACAGAATTTAAATTCTGTACCGATTCATCGATTTGTTGTACCTGGTATTCCATGCATTAAAACCAAACTCACCTCTCGTCTATTCTTAATTTCGCAGCCATCCCCTACCTAAAATAAAAAAATAATCAGCACTGAAAATTCCTATGATGCGCGACTTTTGCGCCACCCTGTATATTGGACAGTCATGGGCGCCCACAGAAGCATTTTCAAGGGGGGAGGGAACCATGTATGTAGGGGATCAGCTTTTACAGTGTAACTGTGTAAGACACCGGACTAAAAGAATGTGTTTTATGCGTACTTAAACCCAAACAAATTTCCAGTATTAATAAAAATTACTCAAAGTATTTAGTTTAATTACGATGTTAAGCATCTCAACCTTGGTATTACTAAAATAATGGACACGAGTTGAGTAACAAGAAATAATCCAGTTTGAAGAAATGTTAAGTGAACCATGGAGCTTTAACAATGAAAATTGCAATCATTTATGAACACTACGTTCATTGACATACCAAATTATTTTGTAATAAAAAAACAAGACAAAACTTTGTACTGAACGACCTCTCAACTGTGCATAATCGCAGGTAATAATGTTAATATGAGAATTGCCTGGCGAATGGCTGGGTAAAATTCAGTACTTGAAAGCTAGTCGAGAAATTCTATGTTGATCTCTTGCCCCTTCCTGCGGGTGCCCATGTACAGAGTATGAAGTGAGGACAGCGTCTGATGTGTGCGGAAGTGTACGAGATGAAACGAAAAATGTGACTGCATGGTGGGACGATGAGGTGGAGACTGCAGCTAAAGAATAATATGATTGGTATAGTTATTTGGTAACGTAGTTTCTTTTTCACCTTAAAGTTTTCACCCCGGATTCACGCCTGTAAAGCGCTTGTAATCTAAATTCATAGTAGTTTTGGTACAAGAAGCACTCCTATCGAATGTATAATTACTTCACACCACTGAACGAGAACGTCACAGCCTATGAAAAAAAAATCCCAAAATGACAACACAAAGGAATTCAACAGCTCACAAACCTCAAACGTAGTTTGTATGAGTCAGTCAGTCAACCATATTTGTACCAAAAGTAAATTAAAGTTTATAGACGTTTAAAAAGTATTTTCCAAGTGTACCGTTCTAGTATTTCCTTTAAAACGGAGCAATTTACATCAGAGATCCCGTACAAGAATAAAAGTACGTTAAAATTAAGAGTGGCGATTGCATGCTAAAAAATTGCACGCGCCGGTAAACGAATTTTGTCCCAACTATTTATAACAAGAAAATCGTTAAGACGAGTGAACCTACTAGCGCGTTTAGCGAGAGTTCTACATCACAAATGATTATAGAAATTAAAATTAATATATTCTCGTATACTTTTCGTTCCTTCAGCAACGAGTTTTTTCGAGAAAAGTATCAATTTGATATTAAATTAGAAAATAGTTAAGAAATTTATAAATACACTCTCAGTTCACAACTGCATAAAACACAAAAAGTGCCACGTTTTATTAAGTGTAAATACTGGAACGGTAGGTTAATATTCTAAAATACTTCACTATTGACAGTGTTGGAAAAATTCCTGTGATAAAAAGCTATTTTTTTTAATAATTCGCCCAATATCGAATCTCCTCCTTTCTCTCCGCCCGTTCCCGCCTCTATGCGGGGTCGGCGTTTCTGACCAGCCTCCTCCACACAGCCCGGTCCTGGGCTTCTTCCTCCGACAAACCCTTCTCCCTCAAATCGTCCCTCACCTTCTCCATCCACCTTCGCTTCGGTCTGCCTCTCTTTCTCCTGCCATGCATATTCATTGTTCTCTTACCCACATAATCTTCGTCCCCTCTCATCACATGTCCATACCATTTCAGTCTACTTTCTTGTATCTTCCTCGAGATTTCTCCAACCTTTGTTGTGCCCCTTATCCTTTCATTCCTTACTCTATCCAACCTTGTCACTCCGCACATCCACCTCAGCATTCTCATCTCCGTTACATCTAGTCTTTTCTCATGATCTTTCTTTATAGCCCAAGACTCAGCCCCATACATCATAGCCGGTCTTACCACAGTCTTATACACCTTTCCCTTAACCCTTGCGCCTATTCTTCGGTCACACAACACCCCTGAAACTTTCTTCCAATTTTTCCAACCAGATTGCACTCTGTGTGTTATTTCTGTGTCCAGCTCACCGTCCTCAGCCACTGTCGATCCCAAGTACGTAAACTTACTTACTCTCTTTAACCTCGCTCCCTCTAAACTAATTTCTGAGTCTTGATTTTCGTAGAACCTCAGGTACTCCGTTTTCTTTCTGCTGATTTTCAACCCTCTGTCTTCAAAAGCCCTCCTCCAATTTTCTTTCTACTACTTCTCTCCTGTTGCTGCACAGAACAATATCGTCTGCAAAGAGCATACACCAAGGGGATTGATCTTTTATCCCCTGGGCCAACACATCCATAATCAAAACAAAAAGGTACGGGCTCATAGAAGATCCCTGATGTAGACCAACCCTCACGGGGAACCATTCCGTTACACCTACACTACTACTAACCTGGGTCCTTGCTCCTTCATACATACTTTGCACCAACCTAACGTACTTCTCCGGCACACTTTTCTCTCATACACCTCCAAACCTCCTGGCGTGGCACTCTATCATATGCTTTCTCTAGGTCGATGAAAACCATGTGCAGTCCCTTTTGTCGCTCCCGGTGTTTCTCCATCAACTGCCTCAGTGCAAAAATCGCATCAGTTGTTCCCCTACCTGGCATAAAACCCAACTGCTCTTCCCCCACGGTTGTCTCTTCTCTTAACCTTCATCGTGTGTGACATAAGCTTTATTCCCCTATAATTTCCACAATCCTGGATGTCCCCCTTCTCTTTGTAGATAGGTACGAGTGTACTATCCCCCCACTCCTCCGGCATTTCTCTTGTTCATATATCTTCTGCATCAGATCCCACAATAGATCTATGCCCTCATCTCCCAAACAATTCCACGCCTCCACTGGTATCCCATCCGGTCCCAATGCCTTCCCCTTCTTCATTCCTTTCAACGCCACCTTCACCTCCTCCCTACTCACTCCTAAAGTTAACCCTTGATTTGGGTCACCATCTTCAAAAATAACCCTTGGGTTTTCCTCATTTAACAGATGTTCAAAATAACTCTTCCATCTATCCATGATTTTATCCTCCAACTCTTTATATACTTCATCCATCGCCTGCGCCTTGGCTCTTGCCACTCCCTTCTTCGCCTCCTTTTTCGCCTGCCTATAGCTTTCTCTATCCTCTTGTCTACCAGATGTGTCCCACTTCTTTTTAGCATCTTTCTTCCTTTTAATCACCTCCTGAACCTCTTCATTCCACCACCACGTCTCTTTATCTTCAGGGGGTCTTCTACCTGATGTTTTGCCCAGTACTTCCTCACCAACTCTCAATATCACCCGGCTGTTCTCCTCCCACCATTCTTGTACACTCTCCAACGACCTTACTTCTTCCAAAACCTTCTCCTCAAATTTCCTTTTCTGATCTTCTTTCTTCAGTCCCCACCACTTTATCCTAGGTGTCACCTGTTCTTGCCTTCTTTTCCTACCACTCTTAAACGACCAATCCATCACCAGGATTCTATGTTGTGCCGCCACGCTTTCCCCGTTTATGACTTTGCAGCCACTGGGGGTGCAAGCCAGCACAACTCAGTGCCGGTCCCAAGCCCGGATAAATGGTGAGGGTTGGCGTCAGGAAGGGCATCCGGCCGTGAAAGATTTTGCCAAAACCAAGAATGATGAGCCAAATTCGCCCAATATCGAATATTCTTTCTAAAAACAGCAAAAACGAGAATGGTTGATGAAATATTTAACACTTTCAGGGTATCGACAAGAGCCCGTAAACCTAACTATTATTTATATCTATGCTTAGTTGCTAGCAAAATTCGCCTTCATAGCTTTGGTCAGCTTACAGTTTTAAGTATTTTAACATTAGAATTACAGTTGTTAAAATTAAAACTGCAGTTGTATTAAATATTTTCATACTGCAGTATTGTATAGTAGCACGTTATCAAAAGTACTTAAGTCGAAGTACAAAAGTAAGTGTTTTATAATGTACTTAAATGAAATAAAATACACTACAAATATATAGTATAAAATAAACATTATTATGGCAAACAGACTTCATTAGGATACAGAATTAGGATTATTATAAGTAGGAATTATTATATTAAGAAGTATAATTTATTATCTAATAATTTATTATAATAAGTGTGCATTATGTACAAAATTTCTTATAGAGTTTCAAAGTTTTTGCAATCTATCCTGGCTCTTTCTGGACTAAAAATTAGTCCAGCAACACTGAACAGTCGTTCACAGGCTGCAGATGCAGGAAGTGGCGTATTTAGCCGTATGGATATGTCCATAAGTGATGAAAATGACCACCATATCCATACGGCTGTTAATTCCCCCCTCAATACCCGACATTGAGAGGTGGCAGATTAAAAGCGGGTTTTCCCAGAATTTGTTTACCAATTTTGAATGAAATTGTCAAGCATACAGCCGTTTTGCTACTTCGTACTGTTCAGATTTTCGCAACACTGTACTTAAGCGCCAGTTGCCCAAGATTGTATTTAAGTTAGAGTAAAAGTATTAAAAAAAAGTACTTTCTAGAAAGTACATTCTCGAAAAAGCTACTTACAGTAAGTGCAGGTACTTAAGTATATCTACTTCACTACTACCCACCTCTGTAAACACAGTATGGGACTATTTGTGCCGTTTCTCCCTTCTTCGATTTTGCCACTTCAAAAACAGTAACATAATAAAAGTTTATTATTGAATTTTTAAATTAAGTGTGCCTATAATTAACTTAAATTCGCAGTTGAATCATTTCTATTCTTTATTATTTTAAATTTAATTTTAATGCTTTAAATTTTTCAACATTTTGTTTTGCTTTATCCCTGTGAAGTGTATATATGACCCATGAGTGAAAGATTTATCTTCATTGGAGCTATTAAAAGATAACTAAGAACGTAAAACTTTAATTCTTAAACCTCTCGTTATACTCGCTGCAGGAGTTTATGTCAGTAATGATTTAAATTCACGCTACCCTCTCATCATCATCATAAATTTTTATCGTTTTCCCTCACCATAAAATGTATACACTTACAAATTTCAAAGAATTGCAAATCATCACCAATATTTAAAATTAATATCATAAATAATTTACCAAACAGTGAAAAATAAATAAAAAATAAAAAGAAATCACTAAAGAATTATTTCCATTTCAAGGTTACATTTACTTTCAAATATGCTGCGAATGAAAAAAATAATGTATAGATTTCTATTCCATGTAAACAGGTCCTTGATCTCACACGAACAGCAGAACTGTACCTACTTGGGAGGCTGTAATCTTTTAAAAGTAATATGGACGCGGACCCTAAACAATTAATAGATAGAAATCACAAGAGTAACATGAGAAAATACAAGCATAGAAAAACTACGCTAATTTATCACACATGAACAACAGGCGAGTGAAACTAAACTACTGGCAATTACTGTTCCTGGGCAAATCGGATTAATTATGTTTTGTTGTTTTTAAAAGAGGGTAACAAGATTTCGAGAAAAGATAATTGTATAAATGGGAAAAGAATGAAAATCTTGGGCAACTCTTAAAAAAGCACAGACAATCCCTTGTGATGGTATGGAAAAGGAGAAAATGACATAAATGATAACTTTATATAATTTTCGAACAGTAAATGACATGAAATGGAGTTCGGAAACCGCCGTTTACGTTACCTCAAACAACAGAACAAACCTCGTTTATGAGTAAAACACGTTCACTGCAAAACATGAATGTTAAATTAACGGTAAATAACTGCCATCTGTAACAATATTTTACCGTTTCTCAAAGATAATGAAATACAGTTTGAAATATAAACATAAATAACAGAATATATTTATCTGAACTGGACTTTGTTGTTGTTTTAGGTTAATATGGCTTATTATTTTTATAACAATGTTATTTTAACATGTTTATGTTGTCAGTATGGTAAATCTTTAAAAATGATTGTAAATTTCATGATGCAGTCTTACGCTACAACCTTACGAGAGATTCAAACCACAGGGCATTACATCATCTGAACGTAGAGGACGGCCATCCATCCATCCAGCCAGCCAA
Source organism: Bathynomus jamesi (assembly GCA_023014485.1). Taxonomy (NCBI): domain Eukaryota; kingdom Metazoa; phylum Arthropoda; class Malacostraca; order Isopoda; family Cirolanidae; genus Bathynomus; species Bathynomus jamesi. The sequence continues at coordinate 103,260 of JAJOZX010004713.1, read as the reverse complement.
TAAAGTGACTGAAATGCCGCTTAACCTTGCTGATCTAACAGAGTGGTGTTGCGATTTTGGTCACTAAGTTGCTCATAAAATTCATTATAGTCACATAGTGGTTCGTATACCTGAACAACTATTATGGATTTACAGACATGCTTTAGTAAGTACCTCCCAAACTGCATTTTGAACCCTGGACAATTATAATTAAGTACTTAAAAAAGATACAAGTTTTAGAAACAACAACTTGCATGCGATATTTAAAAAAATAATCTGGTTAACAATTTGAAAACAATTGGTACTCGACTTCAACATAAAACACAAATTTCACTTCTAAATCAACTGTTTTAAAGTATAAAAGCGGTGAAATATTTATTAAATTCATTAAAATTATAAATTTATAATTAAAATTTCTACAATCATACACTATTTTTTTTACTGATCATTTTTCACTTATAATGCCACAAATTAAGTGAGACTTCGTGATCTTGTTTGAAAAGCTTCTATGCTTCCTAATGGCAAGTTCAGCTAAAAGTTGTATATTATTTGTATAACTGGAATGTTTAAATTAAACCTAATGAAAGAATAAATAATTCTCTGAATGTGTTTTATAACTGCAATACATCCATTCTTTTCCGAATATAAAATATATGAAGTGCGAAAAACAAATTATAATCATAGCGGATTACTATAATAGAGCAGGAAAAAGATTTAGGAGTTATAGTCACTGGTGATTTAAAAGTAGCGAAACAAAGTACAGCAGCGGTCAATAAGGCGAACAAAGTGTTGGGGTTTATAGCTCGAAATTTTGAGTACAAATCGCGCGATATTATAGTTCCTCTTTATAAATCATTAGTTAGACCCCATTTGGAGTACGCGGTCCAATTTTGGAATCCGCATATGCGCAAAGATATAGACAAAATCGAAAGAGTTCAAAGACGAGCAACTAAGATGATTCCGTCTCTTAGGTCAAAGTCGTACGAGGATAGGCTTAAGGAGTTAAAATTGACTACTCTCGAGACTAGGAGGTTAAGGGTGATCTAATCCAGGTTTTCAAAATTATGAATGGGTTTGATAACGTAGATAGAGATAGCTTTTTCGAAATATCTCAATATAATAGGACTAGAAATAACGGGGTAAGTTGACAAGTAGAAGGTTCGAGACAGCAGTTGCGAAAAACTTTTTTACGCATAGAATAGTAAATAGCTGGAATAGTTTGCCGGTAGAAGTAATTAGTAGCACGTCTATAAACATGTTTAAAATCGATTAGACGCGCATGTTGATAGAAAGGGTATAGTTTAAGGTAGTAAAATTAAGGCTTTGTGGGGGATAGATCCCACAGCTCAACACGTGTTGTGGGATATAGGGAGGCAGCGTCTTGGGTTAGGGGATACTCTGTCCTTACACACCCCATTTAAAGAGATTCCTCTGCCGAGCGGTGCCCCCCATAGTACTGTGAGGTATTGAAAAACTCATGATCTTCACTTGCCCCACAAACACCTTTAAATGGGAGACCCATAATGGGTGCACACACATTTCTACATTACTGTACAGTCTTTACAGCCACACCTACACTTTTCCTCGTAAGTGTATATATTGTAATGTATATGGTTGTAAATTTTGACTTGGTCCGCAATCGATATGGATCGTGACTTGATTGATACCGTAATGAAATTGACTGGATTCTTTGGATCTGATATATTGCATGTCCGTTATAAATAGATATAGAGTGTAACATTTGTGGATAGTAGTCTATTATGACTTGATCCTCTGGATCCAGAGATTCTATCTTTAGTTTTAATCGATAATTAATTAGTTTTAAATTGATAATTATTTAGTTTCGTTAAAATTGGTCGTTGCCAAATTACCGGCAGTTTTTACATAAATTTCTTATGTTCTTGGGTTCGGAACCCACGTAAAATTGTAGGTCCCCTCCGCCACCACGGAGGACATACACAATACACGATTACGAACACAGTTAGGTAGACCAGCCATGAGTGGATCCTAGGGTCTTTGTTGGTCTGAAACATTATAACATTATTATAACATTATACAGCTAAATATATAGGCCAATGAGCTGCTCAAATTTATCCATGCCTGACTATTTAAAAACAAAAAACTCTTACCTGGATAAAGACGGGTTCTAAATTCTGCTGTACTGTATTTTCATTCCGCAGTCTTTCGACACAAAAAGTAACTTCATACTGGTTATTCAACAGGGACTGATATGTACCTGCGAATAGAAGCAGCATATTAAGTTGGGAGCGAAAGAAAGGTCTCTAAACTAAACTGAAATTTTAGAGCAGCATTTATGTATATTACAGTTTACAATAAACTCCTAATGTAAAAAGGCATTAAATGGCTGTTCTATAATACCTTACCTTTGGATTTGAGGCAAATCTTAATTTCCATCAAAATAAATATATATTATACAGGGTCTTCAAGAAAAGACTGATCATTCTAAATTGCATACTACTTACAAATGATCACTCCTTTCTGGAAGACCTTGTATGTAATAATATAGTAAGTTTACCATATTTTATCTCATAAAATAATTATAGTCGCTTTATCCCAATTCGCCAAAGGCGATATAGATAAATTTCACTTATACGCACCCTATCTATAGTAGAATCCACCCCATAAAATTTAATTTTATGATATACTTAAAAATAATGAACAGTCGTAAATTGTCACTATCAAAAATCGAAGTTATAAGCTTCAATTCCATTAAGATATACAATGAAAGGACAAGACAAAATTAAATTTGTATGCATGAAACCAATGGCATTATACAGTGTGTTCACAAATTTATCTTTACAAATTCAATTCAACTGATTTCGTTAAAGTAATTTATGGACACCCTGTACGTACGATAAACAAGGTGAATGGCAAAAACTATATAACCTTGATTAACTTTGGTTTTGCTTCCGGCCGAATTGTTCATTTGATGAATGTCAAACTTGTCACTCCACCTTAGACCTACAGTTTAATGTGGAATCCGAACCACGCACCACCAGCAGCCCAGCGCCTTAACCACTATGCTACCCAGGGTACCCATTTATCTATCAACGAATTTTTTCGATTATTGTGTAGAAGGATGAACTGCTGAGCGCCGCCACCGTGTCTTGATCCCGGGACCGATGGATTCATAGTCAGCGACGTTAACTACACCACCACCGAGGCGCGCGCATATTATATATATATCAGCAGAAAAATCAGCGATGCAAACGAAGTAGAAGCCTTGCAGAGGGACACAAACAAAATATACACATGGTCAGACGACAACAATATGACATTTAACACCCGAGAAATTCCAGCTCTTGAGATATGCTAGAAATGAGGAACTTAAAAAGACTGCATATTATACTCCAGACAGACAAGAAATTCAGAGAAGCACGAAAGCGGTCGACTTGGGGGTAATAATGACCGATGATGCCAAATTTGACACACAAAATCAGATAGCAATAAACAAAGCAAAAAGAGTCGCGGGACAGGTACTAAGAACGTTCAAAAGGAGGGACAAGACAGTAATGATTCCCCTGCTGAGAACACTGATCATACCAAAACTTGAATACTGCTCAGTTTTGACGTCCCCATACAAAAAGGAAGAAATTAATAAACTAGAAGAAACGCAGACACCTTTCACAGCCAAGATTGATGGCTGCAAAGAACTCAACTACTGGGAAAGACTACGTAAACTGAATCTGAAGGAGAGGTATACCATAATTACATATGGAAAATTATCGAAAAACTGGTACCAGACCTCAAACTAAACCCAATTACCAAACAACGCTGTAAAATAAGAAAGGCAGAATGTGTAGTGTTCCCAAATTAAAGGCCCAAAAAGGGACCTCAGTAGTATAGCCGCAAAAGGGGAGAGTGCAAGAATGTTGCAAGTGATGACGTAATGTTGCAAATGGGGGGTGGGGTTGTTGCAAGGGGTGGGGGGTGTTGCAAAAAAAAAAAAAAGGAAAAAAAAAAAAAAGAAAAAAAGAAAAAAAAGAGTACTGGCCTTTGTTGCCAACCGGGGTTGCAAGGGGCATGCAACTTGGGGCGGAGTTCTCCCCCAAGCTATTCCCCCAAAGGACCAGAAAGAAGGAGGAGAGAAAGGAGGAGAGGTGTTCACCTGGCAGGAGCCAAGTGCATATTAAGACTTCAGCCGAGTAGGCGTTGTTTTATAGGCTCCTAATCAGCCAGAATCAGCCAGTTGGCTGAGCCAAGGGGTAGGGGTACACCTGAAGGAGAGAGAGACACCTGAAGGAGAGAGAGAGACACCTGAGGAGAGAGACACACCTGAAGGAGAGACACCTGAAGGAGAGAGAGAGAGACACCTGAAGGAGAGAGAGGAGTTCTCCCCCAAGTTATTTTCGTTTTCCTAACCTAAGAGGCCTCTAAGGGGTTTTACCAAAGGGCCTGAAAGAGAAGGACCAGAGGTCCTTGCTCGGCTGGGAGCCGAGCTTGAATGATTCTTTCATCAGCTTCTCGGTCTTTTATAAACCTCTATTCTGGCTGAGTTGCCAGATAGCGCAATGTGTTCAGTTGCCAGATAGCGCCATGTGTCCCAGAAATCCATATATTAATCATCCATTGTGTAACACAATATATATGACGGTAGTTAATCCAATTAAATTCTGTTTATTAAATAAATAATTTTTACACACTCAATCTTTATTATTATGGAATTGCATACCTTTCCAGTTTTTTTTTTGCAATGATCGGATTGCTCTTGCTAGATATATTATTATGCTTATATATATATATATATATACACATTCTTTTAAACATCTTATGTTAGGTATATGTAAATATATATATATATATATATTATATATATATATATATATTATTTTTCATATTATAACATTTAATTTTAGTTTAGTGTTTAACGTTTAGAAGCAAATTTAACATTAACTTGAACTTCATTAAACTTGAAGTTAAACTTTTCGAAACAAATAACGTAGTTAACCACACATAATTCAACATAGAAAACTTAATAATAGAAAATAATTAATTTTATGGTTAACTAGTTTATTTCGACATAAGTTTACTATAATTATATATATACAGTCTTTTAAACAGCTTATGATACAATATATATATATATATATATATATATATATAATATCTGAACTCTTTCAGCTAAAGAAGCCTTATGTATAGAATTGGTTGTGTAATAGCTGATATTAAACTCTATCAACATGTTCTGAAAAGCACGGCGTATAAATTCCTTCCCCATATCCGTACAAAAATAGCTATATATATATATAGTTTCACTATAGATGTATAGATGTATATAGGGTTTTACAATAGATGTATATAGTGTTTAACGATTAGAATCAAATATAACATTAACTTGAACTTCATTAAACTTAGTTAAACTTTTCGAATGTTCTGTGGGATGAATCCTATTAAATTCTGTTTATTAAATAAATAATTTTTACACACTTATTTTTATTATAAATATTTGAACAACGAAACAATATGAAAATTTACGAAACAATTCAATTAAAAGTTGAAATTATCCAAAATACAATCCGCTAGAGGAAAGGGATTCCGAGAATCTGTTCAAATCGGTTCACCTATTGCCAGAGGCGATTTTTTTTCTGACCATAATGACCTTTCTCCCAGACAGCTTGAACAAAACCTCTCTCGACTCCATTTCTTAGATATGCCCACAATTATATATATATATATATATATATATATATATATATATATAGAGAGAGAGAGAGAGAGAGAGAGAGAGAGAGAGAGAGTTTTGTTCAAATAACGGGATATGCTTGTATCTTTTGCCATTGTGTTCGACACAATTGTTCGAAAACCATAGTTCGAAAAACAGTTGTTCGAAGCAGCAATTATTCGACGTTATAATTGTTCGAATGAACAACCAACTAAATAAAATCTTAGTTGCCAAGACGCAAATACGAAGATGTAAATAAGAAGGTTAGCCTCTTCATTTAAACTATAACATTTATAGTGCTGCAGTAGTATACCACCCTTAAAATGGCAGAGTTTGTTTCTAGTGAGAAAGGAAATCCAAATCGAAAACCATACCCATATTATGTTATATCAGTCAGGGTGAGTCTTCTGCCACGTCAGGCGTACGCTAGGTTAGGCTGTAGAGCAATTTCCCCATGTCATCAACTTTCGGACAGTCAGGGATCGTTGGGCGTGATTTCCGACTTTTCCAAAAAATATGTGGCCGTAAAATTACCTACTGTACTTACCCCTACCATACCTCTTTGTTTAGGAGTGTATCGTACTTACTGATGTCATGCAGGGATGACACTAATAACATGTAAGTAAAAATAAAAACCGGAAACTATAAAAAATCTATTTAAAATAACAGGATCATTTGACCCGAGGCTGTCAGTAGTATGCCCGAAAAACATCGTAATGCACGATTTTTTCTATGAGCAATAATAATAACTCTTTCTCGCCGAATTGGTAAGCTTTTCAACATACCTTAGACCTCCAGTTTAACATGGATTCAGAAATACATCTCGTCGATGGGGGTCGTAGCTTACTCTTCCACATTTCAACATAACAGGATTATTGAACCGGATTTAAAATAACAGGATCATTTGACCCGAGGCAGTCAGTAGTACGCCCGAAAAACGTGTTAATGCATCATTTGACGAGTCAGTAGTATGACCGAAAAGCATGCATGATTTTCTCTTTAGTAATAATAACAACTAGCTCGAAGAGTGACAACGGATAAAGTTTTCACGTCACCTTAGATCCACAGTTTAATGTGGAAACTGAATGCTATTTTAAAAATATAATTAGGCTATATTTCTTTATTATAAAATAAGTTAACAATTATGTTAACACAAGAAAACAATACTATTAACTTGTAAGTAAAAATATAATATAAGGGACTACCATAGAAATGTAAGTGCCTATAATTCAAGAAACACGATTTTATATATATGTTACTCATCCGGTCCCGTTATAGCGGATTGGTACACGTCATAGCTCCACCCAGCTACATCGGCAGCCAATCACTACGAACATCTGGTCTTTTGGGCGGAGCTTGGCGATTGTGCATATAAAAGGGGATATTTTTCAGTTGGGAGTAACAGTAGCTATTTTCGCGTCAGTGATTAATCATTCCCTCCACCATGGACCTGTACGTCACCCCAGACTTGTATGAAGAAAGTGACGCTGCAGCATTAACCGCAATTAATCTTTTTAACGCGATTGACCGTGATGATTTATTTTCAACGCAAACCGTAGAAGATATTTGCAGTGACGCTCCTTACAATCCGACGCAAGGGACTACCATAGAAATGTAAGTGTCTATAATTAGAATTTATATATATATATGGATGGGGTGTAGTATCTCGTCAAATAGATACTCGCCAAAAATTTTTATGTCAATCAATGTTATTTTGTTACCCCATTATGCTAAAATCGAAATTTTTATGGCGTTCAATGTTATTCCTCGAACCAAAGATATCTTCACATAATGGGGATCTGTCTGTATACTCTGTATATGTTTTAAAAGAATGAACATTATTCCTTTAAGGTCCGATGAGGATTTGACACGTGTTATACAATCTTTTGAAGAATCTCGGAATACGGGGGATATACTGAACAGTCAACAATGTCACACATCCTCCACCATGGACCTGTACGTCTCCCCGGAATTGTATGAAGAACGTGATACTGCAGCATTAACCGCAATTAGTCTTTTCAATGCGATTGACCGTGGCGAATTATTTCCAACGCAAACCGTTGAAGATATTTGCAGTGACGCTCCTTACAACCCGACGCAGGGGACTACCATAGAAATGTAAGTGTCTATAATTCGTTTTTATATATATATGGAGAGTTGTAGTATCTCGTCAAATAGATACTCGCCAAAATTTTTTATGTCAATCAATGTTATTTGGTTATCCCCATTATGCTAAAATCGAAATTTTTATGGCATTCAATGTTATTCCTCGAACCAAAGATATCTTCACATAATGGGGATCTGTCTGTATACTCTGTATATGTTTTAAAAGAATGAACATTATTCCTTTAAGGTCCGATGAGGATTTGACACGTGTTATACAATCTTTTGAAGAATCTCGGAATAGGGAGGATATACTGATCAGTCAACAATGTCACACCGAAATAATGTAAGTGTTTTTCGATCTTTTTGGGATAAGACACAATATATTTTCATAAATTTATTAAATGAAAGAAATCAGTACAATAAACAACTACAGAATATATCGTTACAATATACGAACAAAAACATTATAATATACAACGAGTACGTACAATTGAAACGGTTTTTATCTGTCTGCATACCATTTCATCGTTTCGGCGAGTGTGACACGGGTCATAAAATGTAAAAAATGTATAATTCTTATCATTTGACATATGCATGATAAATGAGACGCAGTACATTCCGCAAAACATTTAAAATATCCTTGCATGCGAAATGGGGTCCATACAAACTTCGGGAATATGTAACTGAGCGAGAAATTTTACAATAATAGGGTCACTCCAGGTTTGAGTACCGAGTGAATCAAATAGTACAGGCGCTGTCTATTTTTAAAATAGACAGCGATCCAGTGAATCCCTTCATTACGATGATGTCGTGTTCACAATAAGACTACCGCATTCTCGCGTACTTCGCAACTCATGTTTCATTCTCGCAAACACGCGATAAATTGGAACGTGTGACTCGCTCCATTACTTTCTGAAGTGTATTAGCATCCTTTTAAAAGTCAGTGTAACGCTCCTAAATCTATCTACTTCTATTAGGGCTTGCGATTCGAGATATACTAGTACCTATAGGAGCGTCTATAGGCTTGGCGAATTCCAGCCGCACTGAGATGTTTCCGCTCTGCTGTGGGGTTAAATGGGTATTTACGCTAGCAGATAAGTCAGGTGTAATGTCAAACGGATAAGGTTAAATTGATCAATGAATTCTTCCCTGCGTTACCCCATTACCAAGCTCATCACAATCACCTGCAATATGGGTCAGATTACTATAGGCTCTGGCACAAAGCGGTAACACAGCGTCTGATGAATAGTCCGTACCCATTGTTCCAACCAAAGCATGTGCCATTAACGTATAGAGTTTATTTTAAGTCCGAAATTCTCGAATTAAAGCACTCTTTTTATATTTTCCATTCACCGAAGCGTGGTCCTGCATGCCGATTAATCCTTTTAGGAAGATTTCCCAGGGCAATGTTTTTCTATCTGCTTCGATGCCAACCCTGCAGGACCGTATTATTTTGATCTGCACTCTGTTAATAGGATATTCGCTGTAGCGTTTAGTAAATTTTTCTCAATTTCTAGTTTGTTTTGGTGAACTTAATTTCACTCGCCGTACGCGGAGGTATGTGTCCATAATGTGAACCACAACGGGCTTTGCACCCTCTTCTTGATCCGCAGCAGATTTAAGCAGATCTCAGGACTCGTGCGGGTGAGCTTTATTTTCATATCCACCACCGTTCACAAGCAACTTCTCCTGGAAAGTGAAATCTGTGTGCAACCGTCCAAAACACTCGTATATTTCTTTTTAGAATTTTTAAATTTGTCCTTATACTATTTCATCTTTAGTTGATAATATCCCTCCGCACTTAAAAAGGTAGCCTTCGCTTCTTTGGAAAAGTTGAGGACATTTTCCAGATAGGCTCGTAGATGATAGTACCCGTGCCTGCCGATATGTTGGTCTGATTTAAATATACGTCACACTGGTTGAATATGGAGTGCAGAAAGTTTGTTCAGGGTATACAGCATATTTGTCATCGCAGACCGTTCCATCAGAATGGGCTATACGTAGCTTAGCGTACATGTGCACACAGCTTGGATCAAAAAGTAAGGGCCTGGCTGGGTATCACGAATTCTATAGGTGCACTCGGGGAACTAATTGTGTTTAAAGGGTTAATTGTAATAAAGTCACTGTGCTCAATAGAAACTTGGGTTGGAGGTAGCTCAAAAGGGACAGCTCCGATTTACAGCATTGTGAACTACATGGGTGGATGAAGCGTGCCATGGCGAAATAGTGACTCCTCTCTCGACAAGTGGTAAACAAACTATGATTCATGAGATCAATGTCCTTAGTTATATCAGTCAAAAAAGTGGTCAACCATAGGTTTCATTCGCTTACAGCACTTTCTTTTTTGATAGCCTTTTACGTTTAATACCAACGTGACCCTTCTTCTTCCGGGCAGCCCGCTTCTTCCCGCCACCACGCATTTTTCTCTTTGCATCTTGATGATTTCGTCCCGTGTACGCTTTAAATGTTTTTTTAGAGCTTCTTTAGGTTTAGCCCCGGCCAATATGTCTTCTGCAGTGTTAAGGCCTGATTGTAGCGCTTCCTTCCAAGGTATCTGGCACCCCTCTTCAGCAAAGGAACAGCCGTACGTAGTATGGATGAAAAAAATGGACCAAGTCCACTACCGCGCTGGTATCGCATCCCTCGATAGACGGTGAAAGGCTTTCTATCCATTATAACTCAGTGCGTCGAAAGTGTAGCTTCACTGTTAAGCTCCCGTTACCGAATGGGAGTTTTCACCCTCAATCGTTCTTATATATTGTGATATTGGTTATTAAATTAGTTGCGACATTCACATAATGGGGTCTGTCATATGTAATACTCAAACTCCTTCCTCTATGGTTGGGGATGCGAGCAATGCGCAGCAGGCGTGCCTGGGTATCCCCAACAAACTGGTGCTCCACTATATTACTGTAAATATAGCACATGTCTGTGGACCTTTCAGCCAATTCTCCATCTTCAATTGATACATTAATCTGGACAGGTCATGCTGTCTCGTGAAATGTGTCTCTTTGGAAGACTGCGCTATAGCGGCCATTGGCTAGAATTTGGAACTTTCATGGTCTTTAATACGTCTGTTAGTCTTTGTTTTAGGATTAGTGTATGTGCGGGTTGTTACGACTTCGTATACTAAATCATTCGTAAGGTTTGAGTTTCTTAAACTTACGTTTGAGCCTCTCACATCATCCTCGGCCGAACCATATTGACCCGGCCCTAGTCTTACTTCTGTACTGTAATACCGTGCAATCTTAGTCCGAGCGATGCGCATAGTTTCATCCATAGCTACCCCAGCTTTTTCACACTCGTCAATGTCTCTAAGAATCGTAAAAAACGGTTTCTTTATGTTCAATATTTAAAAAGACGGTGTCTCAGCTGAATTTCGCATATCCCCACCTCATACGAATCACGACCCAATTCAATGTGCCCATGGAGTTCTGTTACAAAGTGGCTAGTGTGTTGTTAGGGTGTACAGACAGGGACGAGGAGGACGGGAGTGTGACGTAGAAATGGTTAGGAGCCATGTTGCATACTATTTAAGCTTCATTATTGCATCAGCTTTTATGTAGGTGTTGAAGCTTTCTGGGTACCCTAGCCATTTCACCAGGTACATTTTTCTCCTTCCTGAACCTTTGCTTCCTAAAATTTTCTCAATTTAAACACATTTTTTCTAAATTAAACGCAACTTTCTGCAATTCCTCGCGTAAAAGCCTCCTGAGATTTCTTCCCCATTCAAATCTTCAATGTAATACATCATTATCTCACCTTTAGGTCTCACAGCCCTAACTTTAAAAATCTCGCGTGTCCATCCTTGCTCAAAACCCTTTGCGAATTTATTCCCCGAACGCGACAGCCTTACATAATCATTGATTTTGAAGCGCGCAGAGTGTGGTGGTGGTGGTGATCCATCTCTTCTCGGGAGCGTACCTCTTTCTAAAACTTTAAAACTTCGTTAGGTGTTGTCCCAATCGTGCGATGGTGTGAGCGGTTGTAGGATGATGCCAATGATTCCAGAATCTAGAAATCTGTATGTGTTTTTATGTGTAAAATAACGGTGGATGCGTTCCTTTATGGTGCGCTGAACTCTTTCAGCTAAAGAAGCCTTATGTATAGAATTGGTTGTGTAATAGCTGATATTAAACTCTGTCAACATGTTCTGAAAAGCAAGGCCTATAAATTCCTTCCCCATATCCGTACAAAAATAGCCAGGAACCCTGTTTTCTTTTAACATTAGCGTTTTGGTGGCTTTAGCAACTGTTTCAGGTGATTTATTTTTCAGAGGAACTAGCCAAAGATATCTAGAGAATACGTTCTATTATGAATAGAAAATGTAGCGGTAACCATCGTTATACACAGAATATCTTTGCATGTCTGTTAAATCTGCTTGCCAAATAGAATCAATCGAGGAAGCGTTGTCTTGGCTGTTTTAAACCTTTTCTCACAGGCTTATGAAGCGTATAAGCGTCCTGCTCCTCAAAAATCTTTCAACATCTTTTTTTCCTACTCCGTAAACACTTCTGTACAGTCTATCTACGCCGCGTAAGAGGATGGGGTAGAAATGTCATAATAGCGTTTAGTTAATACGTTAGCCATTTGCGTATATTAGAGGCACGTGCGTGGGTAGGGTTGGTTAACCTCTTCTTGCTCCTCTTCAAAGGTGTTACCGCCGGGGGTGACGGCGCCTTCAATTGTGTCACAGGCGTTGCATGTTCCAAGTCTTTTAACCTGTTCAGATTTCCTATCAACGTTTTAGGTACATTTATTTGTTGTAGTCTTGCTTTAATATGCTTCCATCCTGATGGTGATGGCCTATCCCACTTTCTCACAGATCATGGACAATGTCTACGATATTCGATCCCTGTACCTTTGATCCTTCCACAATGATCTTCCCTGTATCGGTCCATTGTATGGCGGGATCCTCATTCAATAGATTATAAAGCTTAAGCCTTTACTCCTCAATGTAAGTGGGAGGGTATTTTTTTAATACATGTTCGATATGTTGTGTGGCTAATCTTTTTGGTTGGTCAGCTGTATCGTCGGGCTCAGATCCTATGTCGCCATGTCCATCGTCCCCCGTGCTGTGCCTAATAACCACAGGAATCTCTGTAGGGCTCTTATAATTTTCGTACTCGTAGAAAAATTTCTGCAGAGCTTCTTGATATAAGATTCTTTTCTCATCAGGTGTTTTTTCACTGTTTAATAGGGCTAACAATTCGCTTTCCATTCTTTTAAGTCTGCTTTTACGGGGATCTAGATACGTGTCTGGATTCCTTTTGCAGTGAAGCGTACACCTCGTGGGGAATCACTACCACTTTCTTCATTATATTAATCTAGTCAGTAAGGACCCAAAACTGAAAATAAGATGGGGAGAAATGACCCTCCTGTTTGTACAATAATTCGTTTTTTTTTCGCTACAGTTTCGCTTTTACGAGCGAGTGCACGTATTATGTTCTTGTAGCGGCGTAGGCGAGCCTTCTGATGGGTTTTCATTGATACATTGCAATTTATAACGTTAAGACAGATTTCACAGATGCATTTTAAAAGTCGGCATCGATATTTTTAATAAACATCTGCTGCAATGCCCGGGGCAGTCGATGATAGATTTTTATTAATTCACGGTATTTCTTATCTCTTTGTCCATTCTGGAATATACACCGTTTCAGGCTCGTTTGGAAATATATTCGTTTGCAGAAGCACTCTAAACGTGTTTCGCGGATGAAGGTCGCAAAGCAAATATCCGTAACGCGTGCTTGTAGCTTCTTTATAAACTTCCAAAAACTCCTTACGCTGATTCGGGAACATTTGATTGGCTAATACCCCAATTTGTGATACATCTCTACGTTGCGCGAATAAGACTAGATATTGCGTATTTAACGACACATCGCGCATGTATCTATTTTGAAAAATAGATTCTGATTGATGAAGAAACACGCTTGTTAAGATGGTGGGAGAATACTGTAAATGTCTCGGCAAACGTTTTATCCATCTCCAACATGAGATCGTCAATTACAATGATTGTATGTTCATTTCCTTTAACGAATTAACGTCATATACGCTTTGTGGAACAAAATATCATCTTGGTACTCGTTGAACACTGATTGATACGTCGAATAGCACCATATAACTTACGCACAAATTTCGAGAACACTCCCCTTTTCTTAATGATTTTAAGCATAAACACAGTTTTACCACATCCTGTAGGTCCAGATATAATACATGTGGATGGGCTCGTGAATCTGAATTTTTCTACAGAGTCCATTTCTAACACGTCACACTCCTAAGTGGGATCATTTACAAAATATTACAAATTTTGAGTGCTGTCCTTATATTTCTTCTCCCACAGAACCGTGAATGACGATGAGTAGAGCAGCCCATCATTGACATTACGGATGACCTCGACGACAGTGTAGTTGTGATCTCCTCCCCTGCCAACGAACCCTCACCAGCGACACCGGTAGCACGTCCAAAGCGGAGGTATGAGACCCCGCGTCAGGTATAAAGCGCCCGAAATACGCGCCTGTTGCAGCGGTAATAGATCCCCAACCCTCAACCTCTTACGCAACAAGCCCCCAGCAGCACCTCCCGCTAATATATCCCTTATTCATCCGCCGCCCCCCGTTCTGTTGAGGATGGTATAACGCTCGAATTGGTGCGATCCGCAGCCCCCACCCCAGCCTTGACTAGAAATCGGTATAGAGTCAGGGTCGACCCTAGAGTCATGTATAGCATGGAATTGAGCGCGGGTTACGCCGGGTTGTACAGCATATTATAGAGTTTGCTCTTCAGAATCGTGACGAGCGTGAAGTCAGGACGAGTCTGTCCTTTGGATTCGGGTCAGATGACGGTGATGTAGACGATTATTGGGTGACAGTGCCATTTAGATGTTTTGGCGGCTGAAGATGTAGAATATATTAGGACGTATAATGCAAGCCGCCCAAAGTAGTATAGCCTTCAATATGGACAACTTCACGGTAAATATTGACCATGTATACCGTGTTGCGGGTCATAGTGCCATACCGTATACTCTTAACTTCAATTCTCCGACTATTTACCGAAAGCATATAACGTCGATCGTGGTTGCGGCTTTATGCAGTACTCTTAGCACGTATGTTACTGTACAAAATACACGAACTCAAAAAAATTTGGTTGCCTACAGTCGTGGAGCGTGCCCGTAAACTAGCTGTAGACTGTGAACTTGAATTTGACTGTAATATGGGTCCTGAAGAGCTGAGAAGGGTAGAACAGGAAATGAATGTCCGCATAGTTGTTTTGGGTTGGATGATCGTCGTAGGACTGTTGTATGTTTTTAAAAAGCTGTGTGAGAGATCGTACAAGACCCCTACTTATTTTAGGATTGTCAGGGACAACGTATCTCCCCATCCGTAATATAAGGGGCTTTACGCTAGTTATGACAAAAGTCGAAAATATGGGAGACATCATGATTTGTGTAAGGGGTGCCTCGAGTTTTGCGGATGATATAGTGAGACATTGTAAAGAATGTCACATGGTATGTGAGCAGTGTAAAAGCACCAAATGTGAAAGCCGTGTAGTTGAAGCTGAGAAGAGAGACTGTGATGTGTGTAGACGCGCATTTTTCAATAATATCTGTTTTGATTTCCATAAATCAATTGGCACGTGCAGGAAAATGAGAATCTGTGAATGTGGTATGTTTCACACAATGGATAATTGGGGGAAATTTAAGCACAAGTGTGACATAATTCACTGTCCTACATGCCAGGAGGAATATAAGGCGGATGGAGTAAAGCATGTATGTTATATGAAAGATGCTAAGCCTAAAAATAACCCTTGTATAACTGTATACTACGATATAGAAACATATACGAACGCTGAAACCAAAGAGGTAATTCCACATTTACTTGTGAGCCAGACCATCTGTGATGAGTGTATGGGTATCGAATGTGACGAGTGCCCCAAATGTGGTAAACGGACAAACGTTTTTAAAACGAATGTCCGCGATAGTCCTGTGAAACTATTTGTGTCCTATATTGTCAAGTTAGCCGACAAGTTCAAAAAAATGACTGTGTATATTCTCGCCCATAACGGGGCAAAGTTTGACACGCAGTTCCTTTATAAGGAGTTGCTTGAACACGAATCCTCTGAGATATTTACAGGTGATCCATTGAAAAGAGGCAACAAATTAATACAGATGCAGATAAGAGGCAATGTACAATTTAAAGATACTTTATTATACACACCTTGTAAATTAGCAAAGCTACCCAAGGTGATGGGAGTAGCAGCTGAAGTTTCCAAAGGATACTTCCCTTACACTTTCCTCACCAGCGAGACTTTAAACTACGTAGGCCCACCACCCCCCAAACATTATTTTGACTGTATGGATGAACGTGAAGACTTTGATCGATACTACGACAGTTTTAATGAAAGTAACCCTTATAATATAGCTGATGAATGTGAGCGTTATTGCGTGAATGATGTGCGCGTGCTTAGAGTATGTTTCCAGGCCTTTAGAAGGATGTACATAGCCCGTTTCAAATGCGATCCACTGTAAGTCGCAACCACCATCGCATCATTATGTTTTACGGTGTTCAAGAATAACTTCATGCCTAAAGACACCTTAGCCATTATTCACCGAAACAACCCCCGCAGTTACGGACACAAGGCTATTTACTGGCTCATACACCTACAGCAACAAACAGGTGTATATATAAAGCACGCCCGCAACACGGGTGAAGTACCCATTAAGATTAATGGACGTGTTTTTTGGGTTGATGGGTTAAGTGAAAACCGTGTCACTGGTGTGAAGACTGTGTACTCCTTTAACGGTTGCTGGTGGCTTGGATGCCCCCGTCCTGAGTGCGGAATCACCGGAGATATCCACGGTAGGTCTCCTGCCGACTGTCTCGCATCAACCCGCACCCGCGATCAACTTATAGGATCACAGTTCACTCACAAAGTATTGTGGGAGCATGAATATGATGCACGGATGGAGACAGACGAGGTGTACCGTGAGGAAATAAAAACGATCAAGCGTTCAATGGTGCTGGATCCTCTCAAATGTGGTGATAGCTTGTTTGGAGGACGTACAAATCCTTTCAGACTATACTTTCCACCTACGGAGGGCGTGAAGCTCCATTACTACGATTTCTGTTCTTTATACCCATACTTGATGGAGAGCAATCCGTACCCCGTGGGCGCTCCTGAGAAACTGGTGGGACCTAGCCTACCCTCCATCAATGAATTTTCAAAAAATTTGAATGATCGTTACTTTGGGCTCTCTTTCGTAGACGTACTCCCCCCACGCAATTTATGGATGCCGATCTTACCTGTCGTTATCGACGACAAGCTCATGTTTCCCCTGTGCGTGAAGTGCGCGGAAGAGGATAACGGCGAATGTAACCATATACCCCACCAGCGTAAGATCAGAGGCGTATATACAAGTCCTGAGTTGGCCCTAGCCGTACGCCATGGTTATAGAATACTGAAGATACATGAGGTGTGGAGGTTTCAGAAGCTACCCAACCTTTTCACACCATATATAAACACCTTTTTGAAGGATAAGGTTGAGGCATCAGGGTATCCGCGAGGAGTTGATACCGAAGATGAAAAGTTTGCCTATATTCAACGTTACCGCGACCGCGAAGGTATACAAATTGATCGTGCCCAAATTGTAAAGAATCCTGGCAAGCGCTTTAGTGCAAAGTTGTGTCTAAACAGTCTATGGGGAAAATTTGCGCAGAATACCGGCAGAGGGAGCATTCATTTGGCACAAAGTTATAGCGATGTCTGGGATTATGCCAATGCCCCCGATAAAGAGGTCATGGGGATCGTAAATGTAGGTAATACTTACGTAATAAAGTACAACACTGAATTTGCCACAGAGACCTCAAGGGTTACAAACATACCTGTGGCCAGCTTCACAACAGCCTACGCCCGTATAAAACTTTGGGGTCTATTGCATTCTCTTGGGCGGAGAGTATTGTATGCCGATACAGATAGCGTGATATTCACAGAGAGGGAGGGTGAATACATGCCCACTATTGGGGAGTTCCTCGGCGAGCTCACTGATGAGATCAAGGATGAGTATGGGGACAACGCATACGCCGACTCTTTTGCCTCAACAGGACCTAAGACTTATGGGGTACGGGTCAGGGTGGGGGAGGAAATGAAATATATCGTGAATGCAAAGGGTATTACGCTCAACCATGCGAATCGGGGGTTGTTAACTTTGAGTCGTTGAAGGATCTAGTATGTTTGGACGATGATGAACAACCTCCCCAACTAATTGTAGGCACCCACAATTTTCGGGCGCAGAAGAAGCTGGGGGGCGTGAAGGAACTTAGGGGTACGAAGGTGTGCCGTAACACCTATAGGAAACGTTACCAGTTACCTGGTACCTATGATACCGTACCCTTTGGATACCAATGATGCTTCTATTGTTAACTCACACGTCTTGTATATAATCGTATCTATTGATTTATTACACGTATTTGTAAATATATATATATATAACTTGAATATCTCGTTCATTAAATCGTATTTGTAAAATTGATTTATTACACGTATTTGTAAATATATTATATAACTTGAATATCTCGTTTATTAAATCGTATTTGTAAATATATATAACTTGAATATCTCGTTTGTTAAATAAATCATGTTTCAAATAGCGTTTCACTTTCTCCTTTGTGTGTGTGTGTGTGTGTGTGCAGGTGAAAGTTCTAAGCTCCGCCCACTGTAAGACCGTGAGTCATGCTACTATCTGGGAGTCCCTGCGTGGTCAGTCGACCGCAGTAAGCCCGAGAGATCAGACGTGTATTCAGATCAGACGTGTATTCAAATGGCTACCTTTAATATTGCTTGCACAACGTTTACGAAATGGTATTCAGTAAAGTGCCAGGATGTGGTGGATACCGAAAAACTTCCTATTCCTCCCTCCTATGCCTCTTTTAAAAACACATTGGATTGTGCGAAGTTCCAAGATGTACAAATACTCTACGGATGTTCTGGTGAGACCGTTGAAGGCTTTCGTTGCACCGACGATGTGCTGAAGTATACTGCAGAGCTAAACTTTATAAAGTCTCACATACACCGTGAAGTAAAAGAAACAACGCGTGCAGAAGAGAAGCAGCAGGTATGGATAATGAGTCTTGCTGATGGGTGGTGTGACAAGCGGTATTACGTCATGCTACACCATGTCGATTACTCATACCCTACGACTGAAAATGTGAATCTCGTGATCATGGACAATCTTAAGTATTTTTATCACTATATTAACGTATATCATGATGAGGTTCGTAGTGAGGTTGTGGCTAGTGCCCTGCGTGAATTTTTAACAGAGTTTAGAGACGAGTATCGTTTGATGGGCAGAAAGGAAAAATATGAACATATGTTCCTCTCAAATAGTGCGCCGGAGTGTGGAGATGTTTAGTAAAACATAAAATGTTCCTAGTTCTTATCCAAAATGTCTGGTGCGTAGGCTGGTAGTGATGAAATTAATTTTTGTACCGAAATATGTACAGCAATTCGACTCGCGGTCATACGAACAAGCCCATTCACGTATCATCGAGTCAGCCGCCCGTCGAACCATTCCTACCTACCTGCGTGCCTCACACGGCTCATAGTTATCTCAGAGCTTGAACCGAGTGGACGTGCGCTCCTCGAAGACGATGGAACTTCTTTTGAGCAGCATTCTCAACGCCTCGTACGATGTGTCCGTGACGAAATCGTTGCGCGTGTTCAGGCGTAATTCCGGTACCATTAGCTATGTACTGGAAACGGAATGTATACCGACAAACAAACGGGTTTATTTAAGTATCGAGGAGATGAATAGAATCTTCGTGATAGTTGAGAAGTGGAGTGAAGATCGTTATAAAATACCTGCTAACGTAGGTACAAGAAGAGAGCAGATTAGTGACGCACCCTCATACGCCGTTGTATGTACGTTGTGTATAAATAACGATCGGCCGTGTATTGATATACGGCTGATGTGGAAGAATGCTTCTGATAATAACGCTCTTGTTCCTACGCGAAACCGTTTCATCCTCGACAGAATGTTTGAAATCGTCGGATTCCGTAAGCTGAAACCTATATTAGACGCGCGTGTTACGGATATGCTTTATTTTGATACAGTACTTGAATACGCCTACACCGCTCTGCTCGATGGGTTTACCGAGTGTAGGGCTGGTGAGAATGGTCTAGAGCTGGACGTTTATTTAAAAAGTTTAGACTCTTTGAAATACCATGATGAACTTTGGTACAAAACAATTGATCGGTACAAGGCTGAGCTCACCTACATCGTTCACCCTGAAGAACTATTTCTTTATATAACGCGCAGTTGTCGTAACGATTTAGAAGATTATTTCAATTGCCGCTATGTTGAGTGAGTTCACGATTGAAAAGCTGGAGTCGGTAGAAATAAACCCTCGATTGGAAAAGCGTGTTTATAAACTTGTGTTTAATAATGTAGCTAACGATGAACTCTTTGTGCGTGCTTTTGATTGTATTCTAGACGTATTTAAAGATGACTTACCAACCGGTTGTAAAGTGGGAACAAAAATAGTACTGAACGATATGAAAGCCCTTCATATCGAATACAGGTTTCCCTATACTTTAAGCGGTGAAATATTATTAGGCCGCATATACTGCGTAATGCAGAGCAATAATGATGTAATTGTAAACTCGATTAAGACCGAGTTTAGTATTTTGAAAAAAAAGTGAAATGTATTTATATATATTTTGCGTGATATTTCCCCTGTACGATTATAGGCATATTTCTATTATTATTGAAATGTATATTTATTTCTATTTGAAATGTATATTTATTTTATATACTCGATTAAGACCGAGTTTAGTATTTTGAAAAAAAAGTGAAATGTATTTATATATATTTTGCTTGATATTTCTCCTGTACGATTATGTACATATTTCTATTGAATTGTATTTATATATATTTTGCGTGATATTTCCCCTGTACTGTTATGTACATATTTCTATTGAAATGTATATTTATTTCTATTTGAAATGTATATTTATTTTATATATATCCATAATTGTGTGTATATATTTCCTGTACTGTTATATGCATATTCCTCAATTGAAATGTATATTTATTTTCTATATATTTATAATAAACAATGATGCAATGTTGTTTTACTTAATTATATCATGTTACGCCTTCTAAGCCAACTTTTAAGAAATATAATAATGTATACAACGGTATTGCGGTATCTGGCAATATTTACGCCTTCTAAGCCAACTGGCTGATTAGGAGTCTATAATAGTGTATACAATAATAATGCTAAAAAGTGGTATCTAGCAACTCAGTCTTCGATTAGAATTAAATGAATACATGGCGCTATCTGGCAACTCAAGCCATTTACGCCTTCTAAGCCAACTGGCTGATTAGGAGTCTATAATAATGTATACAATGGTATCTGGCAACTCAGTCTTCGATTATAATTAAATGAATACATGGGCTATCTGGCAACTCAAGCCATTTACAGCCAACTGGCTGATTAGGAGCCTATAAAACAACGCCTACTCGGCTGAAGTCTTAATATGCACTTGGCTCCTGCCAGGTGAACACCTCTCCTCCTCCTTTCTCTCCTCCTTCTTTCTCTTGGGGGAGAACTCTGCCTCCAAGTTTTCCTTGTTGCACCTGCAGCATCCCCCCTTTGGGGGTATTTTTTTTTTAACACCCCCCTTTGCAACAACCCCCACCCCTTTGCAACATTACATAATCACTTGCAACATTCTTGCACTCTCCCCTTTTGCGGCTATACTACTGACCTCCTCAACTCTGAAGGAAAATAGTTTGGTTGTCAGGGGGCCAAGAATTTTCAACCAGCTTCCAAAGAACCTCAGAAACATTACAAGGGTCAAAGTTGAAGTCTTCAAGAGAAGACTAGATGCCTGGCTCAGAACGGTACCAAATGAGCCGGGTGTACCACCTGGCTATGTACGGTGGAGAGCACAAGAGAGCAACTCGCTCCTCTACCAAGTCAGGACAAGAGGCGGGGCCACCAGCTTGACCTTCGTGTGAAGAAAGACCGACGCACAGAACCCGAACAAGATATATATATATATATATATATATGATGCAAACCCACAAGAAAAAAAAATTCCAAGGCCTTTCGTGTATTCAGAAGTACACCTCGTCAGGGAATGAAGGGTGGAGGCAAGATGACCAAGAATATATACAACGGGACAGAAAAACAAAAAGATTAACACAAGATTAACAAGAATTGATTAGAGGCAAAAGGTATTTTAACAGGATATTGTCAATTTTATACATTCCCGTACTGTTATTGAAATTATTTTTAAAATGGATAAATGCACATTCTAGAATATTCCTTTCGATTATATCTGTTTTTGACGAGAGCTTTCGAACTATCCCACTTAATACTATGATTACATCTATACATATGGGTTAAACAATACATTAGAATTATTTGCTGTCCTACACGCATATTTA
Organism: Bathynomus jamesi; assembly: GCA_023014485.1. Classification (NCBI taxonomy): domain Eukaryota; kingdom Metazoa; phylum Arthropoda; class Malacostraca; order Isopoda; family Cirolanidae; genus Bathynomus; species Bathynomus jamesi. The sequence goes on along the minus strand of JAJOZX010004713.1, from coordinate 81,043 downwards.
TGCTGTTTTACCTTCATATCTAACGTTTTACCCGTTGGCCTACATATACTAAGTCACACTGTGTACATTTTTTTTTTTTTTTTTTCTTCTTCCTCTGATTTACCGCCGATTCGTACCTAAAAGGAGCGGTACATATCTCGGCGAGGCGGTGAGTGGGTGATGTTACTGTGTTGGGGGTGGTAGATTAGGGGAGTGAGTAAGGGTCAGTCGCTGGATAGTAGGTAGGAGGGGTACGGTTTTAAATGCGATGGAGCAGCTGGGAGTGAGTAAGGAAGAAGAGAATCGCTTCCGTTGAAAAGTGGGGGCCGTCGGCGAATATGGATCGTAACCGGTCGGGTATGGGATCTTCGGTCGAGAGGGAAACACCTGCGACGAAGAGCAGACAACTTTGTGCATTCCACCAGGAGGTGTATGACAGTGATAGGGGTATGGCAGGTAGGGCAAAGTGGGGCTGACGATTTCGCCATAAGGTGTCCGTGGGTGATGCGGGTGTGGCCTATGCGGAGACGGGCTAGGATTACCTCCTTATGGCGGGACCGGTGGAATGAGGAGGCCCAGTATCCTATTCGTGGCTTGATCATGTGGAGTTTATTTTGTGTGGCCTGGTCCCATTCCCGTTGCCATATGGAGCGGAAATGGGAGCGGAAAGTCGGGAAGAAGTCGGAGAAAGGGAGGGGTCGGGAGGAGGCCGGCAGTGAGCAGGCCGTCTTTGCTGTGCGATCCGCGGCCTCGTTACCCTGGATACCGACATGAGCCGGGACCCAGCAGAAGGCGATTGTCTTGTGTTGGAGGGTCGTTAGACAGTGGAAGGTTTGCTGGATGGTACAGACGAGCGGGTGGGGGGAGTTAAATCTTTCCAGGGAGAGGAGTGCACTTTGGGAATCCGAATAAATGACGAAGGAGCTGGCAGAGTGGGTGCGCACAATATCGAGGGCCTCCGTAATGGCGAAAAGTTCCGCCGAAAAAACGGAGGCCTCGCGGGGCAGGCCGACGCCCCGGGAAAGCGGCTGGGACAGAATCACCGCTGAGGCGGCCACACCGGCTTCCGAGCGGGAACCATCCGTGTAAATGGCGACTGCGTCCGGGTGTTGGGTTGCGTGTTCGCGGAAGAGTGATCTGTATATCATGGCGCTCGTGGTAGTCTTCGGTAGGGTACACAGATCTTTGCAAAACTTGATAGGGGTGAGGATCCAAGGGGGGTAGATGCTGAATGAAGTGGGGATAACTGAGGGGGTGGGCATGTTGAAAAGATCAAGGAAAGAGCGGACCGCTTCAGTGAAGTGCCAGCTCCGTCCCTGAGGTGGTAGTTCTGAGACCACCGTGCCCAGAAGCGAAGAAGGTAGCCTCTGTGCACGGAGGTATGTCCTCATGAGGAGAAGACCCCGTCGGAGGGCGAGAGGGAGATGATCGCACTCCACATGGAGGCTGGAGGCTGGGGAGAGCGGAAGGCACCGGTGGCGAGGCGGAGGCCTCTATTAAGTACCGGGTCCAGGATACGGAGGCGGGTGGTGGAGGCTGAACCGTAAACTGCACTACCATAGTCCAGCTTCGACTGCACTATGGAAGTGTAAAGGCGAAGAAGAGAGCGTCGATCTGCACCCCATGTGGTGTGAGAGAGGTGATCCAGGAGAGCGAGGGGGCGTCGAAGGGATTGCTTTAGGTACTTGAGATGGGGAACCCAATTGAGCCGTCGGTCTAGGGTCATGCCCAGAAAACGCGTGGAGGGTACCACCTCAAGAGGCCTGCCGTATAATGTGACAGAGGGTAGAGGAAGGGCTGTGGGTCTTCTTCTACTGAAGACCATACACTTGGACTTAGGGATGGAGAGGCGGAAACCCACCGACGTCGCACACCTTTCCACCCGGTAGATGGCGCGCTGCATCTGTCGTTGAACAACAGACGGTTCTCGCCCTGCGAAGTAGATTGCAAGGTCATCCGCATAAATGGAAGAGCGGATGGTGGGTGGAAGGCATTGTGAGACCGTGTTCATCACGACGGAGAAACAGAGAACACTGAGGATGCTTCCCTGTGGGACCCCGTCCTCCTGCACAAAGGTGTCAGAGAGGACTGAGCCCACCCGGACTTTAAAAGTCCGGGAAGAAAGGAAGCCTCTGATGAAGGTCGGCATGGCTCCGACGAGGCCCAGATGTCGGAGCTGACCGAGGATCATTGCTCGACGGGTGGTGTCATAGGCCTTCTGGATGTCAAAAAATTGACAGTACGAACTGTCCATTGTCGAAGGCATCCTGTATGTCTCGGCTGAGAAGCAGGAGGGGATCAGTAGTGGAGCGGAATTGTCTGAAGCCGGACTGGGTAGACGGGAAGGAATTGTTATGTTCAAGGACGAACGATAATCGCGTGGCAACCATTTTCTCGAGGATCTTGCAGGCACAACACGTCAGGGCGATTGGTCTGTAGTTTGTGGGGTCCAGGGAATCTTTGCCGGGTTTGGGGATAGGGATGACGTGGGCCTCCTTCCACCTAGAGGGGAAGGCGCCCTCTATCCATATGCGATTGTATAGATCCAGCAGGAAAATTTGTAAGGTAGAGTGGATGTGCTGGAGCATGCCGTACGGAATACCGTCCGGACCGGGACAAGGGGATCGTCGAGAGGCCAGTGCCGCCTGTAGTTCACGCATGGTAAACAATCGGTTGTAGGTGCTGTCTATGGACGGTGGAGAGGGGCTATCGTCAGGGGCGGGTACGGAATTGGCTGTAGAGGAAGAAACGGCGGCGAAGGTAGAAGCAAGGTGGTCTGCCACCGACTTGGGTTCACATAGGAGTCCGTCGTTAGTCCGGAGGACCGGGGGTCGGGAGGGGACATGTCGCCTCTCGACACCCCGCACCTTCTTCCAGATGGTAGCCGAAGGTGTGTTGGCGGTGATGCCGGACACAAAGGCACGCCAAGAGGTTCGGCGCGCTGTCTTCATTGTGCGGCGGGCGATGGCCCTGACCCGCTGCATCTCCGTGCGATGGATGGGGAGTCGCGTCCGGTAGAAGCGCCGAGTTGCCTTCTTCTTGGCGCGCACGGCCTCCGCGCACTCCGGGGTCCACCAAGGCACCCGTCGGGCGCGGGGGTAGGCGGAGGATTGTGGTACGCTAGTGCTTGCGGCCGCTAGAACGACGGACTCGAAGTAAGCGATGCACTCGTCGATGGATGGGAAGTGGGCAGTTGTAAGGGTGGTATAGGTGTTGTCGCGGAAGCGGGCCCAATTCGCGTTGGTAGTAACCCACCTTACCGGTACCCGAACAGTCTGGTCGGGTCGATTAAGGGTGAGTTGTATGGGGAGATGGTCACTTCCATGGTCCTCTCGGAGGACTTGCCACGTGAAGTCTAGGAGGGCATCAGTTGAAACGAGGGACAGGTCTATACAGGATGGAGTGCAGGTGGTGGCATGAGGCAATGGAAGTAGGAGCCAGTTGGAGCACTCGAAGGAGAGTTCGGTCATGACGGATATCAGGGTTGGGGCCATATAGGTGGTGCGTGTGTCGCCCCACAAGGGGTGGCGACTATTGAAATCGCCCAGCAGTAGGAAGGGCCTAGGGAGTTGTTCCACGACTTCCACCAGGTCGTCGCGGGAGACTTGAGCCTGGGGGGGGAGGTAGATGGAGCAGACGGTGTACTGTCTATCCAGGGAGAGCCGGACGGCAGTCACCTGTAGTGGGGACCGGATGGAGAGGTTGTAGAAGGGGACTGCGTGGTGTACGAGGATGGCAGCTCCCCTTCGAGTGCAAGTAGGAGGCGGGGTGGCGGTGCAAAAATAACCAGTAGGGCAGGGCATGGGCCTGGTCCCCAGGATTAGCTCCTGGAGACAGACACACACCGGACGGGAAGTGGCAAGCAGGGAGGTAAGGCCTTCATAATTTGCGAATATTCCTCGACAGTTCCAGTGGACTATTGTGGTTTTCGGGGGGTCCATTAGTTGATGAAGGGGGATGGGTAAAGGTGTAGGTGCTAGGAGGTTGGAGTATGAAGGGAGATCCGGAGTTCGCGAAATTAAAGGCTTGGTCGGGAGCATGGCTGGCTATCTACCGTTCACCAGGGAAGGAATCGGTCGGCCTGTCGAACCCCGCGGAGGTGGCGGGATCGAGTCAGCCGAGCGAGACCGGAGGCGTGGATCACGGCAGGCAGAGGAACATCGTGGGCTGAGAGGGTCGGATGTACTGTGACGGGCTTCTATGGTCGGACCAGGAGGGGGCACGGTAGCCCCAATAGTGGCGCTACCCCACCTGTCCGGGGTCTCATGGCGGACTCGAGGTGGAGATAAGGGGTACCAAAAGGACCGGGCGGGTGGGAGGGAGGGCGTACACAGGGTAGCTGACAAGGAAGGGGCCGGGGATGTTGGGGGAATAGGTACGATGGGGGTGGAAGGAGGTGAATCAGAGTGGTCTCGTGGAGGTGTGGAGAAAATGGCACCAGGAGGCAAGGGCAGATCCATAAGACTCGTGGGCGCGGCCGAGCTTCCCTCGGTCATACCGTGCAGCTGCGCCAGGGCCGCATCCACCGGATCCTCGGGGGAGAGGATATTGTTCGGACTGGGTCCCGTCGTCCGGGGCGGGTCGTGGATCTCAGCCACTATTGTCAGAGTCTGTGGGGGTAGAGTGGTGGGACTTCTGCGATGGGGAGAGATGGACATGGTAATAGGCGTGGTGGGCGGAGTGAGGATCCGAGCAGTCTTCTTGGTCCGAGGGGAAGAGGGAGAGAGACGTTGGAAGGCCGGAGGGTCCGGTGACACGCTCCGGCGTCTCCGCCTCGACGGCTTGCTCCGGGCGGCAGGTTCGGGCGTGTGCAGGGGGTATTGGGAAGGCGGGGTTTGAGGCGGATGGGACCTGGGTGTCCTGGTCCCAGACACCTGGGGAATTCGTGGCAGGTGAGGTGCGGGAAGAGGAATGGCGGGGGGACAGGAAACCGTCGGGTCCTGCGAGGGTTTTCTTTGAGGGGAACAGGGAGCAGTGGCTTGGGGGGGTTTCGGCGGCAGGCCAGGGCGGCGTGCCGAGATGATAGAGCCGAGAGCAGCGGCATAGGACACCCCCGGCCTCACCTCCCGACTCCGCACCCTGTCGCGTGCCTCACGGGGGCTAAGGAAGTCCGTCACCTGTAGGCCTCGGACCTCCTTCTCGAACCTGAAGAAAAGGCATTCTCGGGATGAAGACGGGTGTGCGCCTTCACAGTTGGAACATTTGGGTGTATTGGGGCACCTGTCAGGGTGAGCGAGTCGTCCACAGTGAACACGTAATTGATGCGGCTGTCGACAAGCGGAGCTAACGTGTCCGAATTTATTGCATTTGAAGCAACGGGTCGGGTCTGGGACGTATGGGCGGATAGAAAACTCGCATGAGGCGCGGTCTCCCATACCCCATACAATGCGGCCGGGGGGGATTAGTGTGTTGAAAGTAAGGAGCAGACGTGGGGTGGGGGAGGGGGTGCCACCCTGTCGGGATGTGAAGCGATAGATCTTGGTGACTCCTTGGGGTGCGAGGTCCTCCAGGAGCTCATTCACTGCGACCGACAATAGGCGGGTGGCGTAAATAGTGCCCTGACTCTGGTTCAGGCGAGGGTGTGGGGAAACGGACACCGAGCATCCAAGGACCTCAGTGACGGAGAGTAGGGCTTTCGTCTCTGCGGCTGAGCGTGATTTTACGAGGAGGGAGCCATCCCTCTGTGGGCGTACGTCATAGCGGCTGGAGTTGCTGTGGGTTCGGATCGCCTGGAACGTCCGTTCAGAGTTGTTCGGGAGGGACCCAGATGTAGGCCGAATCACCAGGAATTTGTGGATATTTGGGAGGGAGAGGGAGGCTGTAGAGTCGAAATGGACTGGGATATTCAACGGTCGATAGGACGGCCGTGAATGCCGGCTCCCCCGTCCGCCGCGAGGCTCTCTCCGTGGGGAGGTGGGCTGGCGGCGGGTGAGGGGGGCATATGGGGAGAGCAAGAAGCCAGGTTGTGGGGGCAAGTCCTCGGTGGAACTTGACTTGCCCGAAGGTGGCTGAAGTGGGCTAGGGCGAGACCCCTGCTCCAGAGTGTGTAGGTCCAAGGGCGTAGTCGATGGACGGACTGGGGTCGGCAACGGAAAAGGAGAGTGCAAGCGTTCCGCTTCCACAGGGGGGTCAACCCCATTAGGTTGCGGTCTTCCAGTGGTAAAGGACTCGAGGGCCTGGTTGCCCACCACCCGAGTGTTGAGAGGAGTAGTAGTCCGGGAATGAGAAGCAGTAGTCGTAGGCCGAGGGGGAGAAGTGTCCATAACAAAACAAAAAAGAACTTCATCCCCCGCGCGCATCCAGCCACCACCGACTCCAACAAGGGAAAGGCGAAGTGTGGGCACACTTGGTCCCACCGCCGATACATGTCACGCAGGGGAGATACGCCCGCACCCAGTCCCTGTGCCTGAAAGGCGGCCACTCTCATCCAACGCGCGGTGAAAAGTGGCAGGGACAGGGTTTGGGTTTGGTTGGAAAGCGACAAGGGTGCAGGGCAACCACCTCCCACACCCAAGGGCCAAGGAAAGGGTCAAAATCAAGGTCCAAAGAACAACGCCAAAAAAAAACAGGGAGAAGCCAGAAAGAATGGGTTAAAGGAGAAAAAGAAAAAGAAGCAGGAGATCAGCCGGGTCCCCAAACGGGCCCAATGGTCCACGAGGGCAGAGAAAGCCCTTACACCGAAGAAAGGTGTATTCCCACATTCGCCACAGAGGGACGCGCCCTATCGCTCCGGACAAAGCAAAGGGACACTGTACATCCGATCAAATACACACAACCAACGAGATTATCCTGGCTATTCTTTATTAAGCGTGATTTACAGTATTATTATACTTAAAGATTAAACTGATACCAATTGATTTTAGTAAAGTCGGAAGATATTGAAAATTTACATGGTAAGGTAGGCTAAGGATATTTTTACCCTCAAATTCCTTTACAGTTAAGCCTAGTTCTCACTTTCACGGTTGTCGATGCCGGAAGCCCACGGTTTGAATCCGTGATTATCCGTGCTAAATCCCTTGGGGGTCCGTGGGGATGACCGGGATAATCCGGCAATATCCCTCGCAAGTCCGGGGTCTCGTTTGAACCGTGGCGCGATTTTCAAAATGTTTGAAAATTTCATTTTTTCCGTCATCAACCTTGACAAACCCTGGAAATCCGTGGCATAACCGTAGAAGCCGTGACATATCCGTAGCATAACCGTCGTTATCCGGCATTATCCGGGACTAGAAATGGGGTCCCGGAAGCCGCCGGAAAGTCCCGGAAAAGCCACGGATATTCGAGGGAAAAGCCACGGACACGCCAGGGATACGCGATGGTTGTCCGAGGGATGACCTAATATAGAAGTCATTATGACCTTGTCACGGACAAGCCAAGGTTTGACAACGGATATGCCACGGTTATACGAGGGAATCGCTACGGGTATGCAACGGATATGCAACGGTTATGCTACGGTGTCACGGTTTTTCGAGGGTTATGCTACGGTTATGCTACGGTATCACGGTTGTTCCAGGGTTGCGCTACGGATGTGCGACGGTTATGCTTCGGTTGTGCATCAGCCTGTCAGAAGTAAATATTTCATTTTCAAACTATATTAGTGACAGCCAGAACGATAATGCCTAAACCCAAGCCAACAGGGACTTTAAATTTAGAATTATGTGATATGTAATATTTTGTAATATAATTAATTATGTGATATGTAATATTTGGTAATATTTTGTATTGATATTAATTTGATTTGTAATAGCATTATTATTTTGCTATATTGCACATGTAATTATGTATATACTTATAAAGCTAGTCAAGTGCAATTATATTTATAAAGTGTGCCATTTTAAGGTGCCAAGTTATTATGTACAAGTGCTATTGTATTGTGCAATTATTAGTTTAAAATGAAGGTGCCAACTTTTTTTTTTTTTTCATTTTTTTTTTTGTCCTACAGAGGGAAGACTAACTATGGATGTCATTGATGTACACTATTTTTTTTTTTGTTTTGTTAATAAATGTAAGTTGAAATGACTTTATTGTATTTTACTTGTTATAGGATTATTTTACCAGAAAAAAAGAATTTTTTTTTACTGCAATTAAACAAATGAAAAAAAAATCAAAAATTGAAAAAAATCAAACAAATAAAAATATTTTCCCCCTCCCCCAATAAAAAAGACAACAGCAGCATTGTATTGGATTGCATACTCTTTCGGGAGTCTGTGGTTGCCCCTGAAAAGGGCCTTTTTTGGTCTTGGTCTTTTTCTTGAATTTTTTTCTTTTTTTCTTGTGGCTCATATCATCTTGTCTTGCCATGGCACACTTCCAGCTGGTGAGTTGTAGTATCCACAGAGGTAGTCTCGCTGTAGCTTGGCTGCCTTGACAGAGGTATTTCCAGGGAGGTTCTCCAGTCCCACAAGAGCTTCCAGGTGGGGTTCTTCTCTCCAGGAACCAGGGATTATTTAAGTGGGTCAGTGGATCTTCTGTCACCTTCAAGATTAGCTTGGACTGGGTTCCTCACACTGATCAAGTTGTGTAACACACATGAAGCCATCACTATGGTTTCCACATTCCTTAGTAACTGGTGCATGGTGGTCAGCAAGCATCTAAATCTGAAATTTGAAAACAAAGGTTTAAACAGTTTGAATACTTGTTCAATGAAATACAAAGTCACAATATGCAATAACTATGAAGTACAAATTGGCAATATGGATTTGTGTGTTATGTGTACCTGTTAGCAAGGATGCCAAAAGCATTCTCCACAACCATCTTGCCCTTGACAATCTGTAGTTGAAGATACGTTGTTCCTTGCTCATTCCTCTATGGGGATATGGCTTCATCATCCATGTTCTGAGGCCAAAGGCATCATCACCCACCAATGCATAGGGAATGTCCTTGTCATCTCCTGGTAGGGGCTCTGGGTCTGGTAAGCCAGCATATCCCTCTTCTAAGGCCTCACCAAGGGAACAGTCTCTGAAGACTCCACCATCTGAAGCACTTCCATTTGCACCCACATTGATGTATAAAAATCTGTAGTTGGCATCCACCAATGCCATCAGCACTATGGAATGGAATTTCTTGTAGTTGAAGTACATGGAACCACCATTGGGGGGGCATTTAATGGCCACATGCTTCCCATCTATAGCTCCACATGTATGGTGAAAGTTCCATCTGTTGGAGAAACCTTCAGCAACTTGCTTCCATTCATCAAGTGTACTAGGACAGGCCATGACTTCCTCAAGGTACTCCTGGATGATGACCTCACAGGTCTCTGGGATCAGGTTGCTGATGGTGGTGTGTGCCACACGGAAGTTGTATGAGAGGCTCTTGTATGAATCCCCACTAGCCATGTACCTGAGGGCTATGGCAAGACGAAGTCCAGGCTCTAGGGCTTTCCTCATGAAAGTGTCCTTTTCAAGCTTTGGCCCCACACGTTCCACCAGCTCTTGAAACAAGTCAGGGGTAAGCCTCAGGAGGTTCTTGTAGCCCCTTCTATCTTCTCTGTGGAGCTCTGCTAACAGTTGCTCATACTGTCCATAGAGGACCCTCCTCTGCAACCAGGGTTTCGCCCAGACAGACTTCTTCCTCCTGGGGGGGTTTCTTCTTGACATGGTCATCATCATCTGTAGCTGGAGGGAAGCTGCAGCCAAAAGCAGGGCTGCTTCTTCCTCCAGAGACTTCACTAGGAGCTCTTTCCTCCTCGACATGATGCAGAATTAGCAAAGTAGGGCTGGAGGTCCAAATATATAGGTTTGGGTGGAAAAACCGTGGGTGACCGTGGCACAACCTTGGGGGCACCGTAGCACAACCGTGATGCCGTAGCATGTCCGTGACGGACCGGGGTTATCCGTGACACAACCGTGGGTCTTCCGTTGCCCCACCGTGGGCACCGTAGCGTGACCACCTTGACATATCCCTGGCTCTTCCTTTGCAATGCCGTTGTGGCCGTAGGAACACCCTTATGCTACCGTAGGTAGCGCGTTCCGTGGGCTCTACACGCCGGAAGCCCACGGTTTTTAAACCGTGGGCTTCCGGCGTCCAAACCGTGAAAGTTTGGACCTATTCTTGGCTTTCCTAAGGCAGTACACGATGTATAGGCCAAACAGGTTAAACGTTAGATATTAGGGTAAAACAGCATAAATACGTGTAGGACAGCAAATAATTCTAATGCATTGTTTAACCATATGTATAGATGTAATCATAGTATTAAGTGGGATAGTTCTAACGCTCTGCTCTCGTTAAAAACAGAGATATAATCGAAAGGAATATTCTAGAATATGCATTTATCCATTTTAAAAATAATTTCAACAACAGTACGGGAATGTATAAAATTGACAATATCCTGTTAAAATACCTTTTGCCTCTAATCAACTCTTGTTAATGTTGTGTTAATCTTTTTGTTTTTCTGTCCCGTTGTATATATTCTTGGTCATCTTGCCTCCACCCTTCGTTCCCTGACGAGGTGTACTTCTGAATACCCGAAAGGCCTTAGAATTATTTTTCTTTTTTCTTGTGGGTTTGCATCATTCATTCATTCCACGTGTCTAATTGTGAAAAAAAAAATATATATATACACACACACACACACACACACACTTTGTAAGACAAATGTAGGACATTGATTATGGAAATTCAATACTCAGTGCATAGACAAAAAATTAAATTTATAGATTACAATCAATGTTAAATTTAACACTGGTAAATTGAAGTTGTGGTATAAACTTTCACTTCAGATTATGATAAACCCTGATTTAATTTTGAAATTTTTTTTTTAAATATATATATAAATTTAAATAAGAGTAACCTAGAATTAAACTAATTTACAGATTTCGTTGGTAAATATTAAGTTTCGCCAAGACCACTGTTTTTGAATTTTGTTAGGAAGCTCTTGATTGGCCGAAAGTGGTCACGTGGATAAAACTAACCAACCTTAAACGAGCACCTAATCTGGCGTAATCTGGTCTATGTGAAACTTTATATTAGCTATTTTGTTATTAACAGCTTCATCAGTTTATTATGCATTACTTCCAAACCAAATAAAATTATGCATTTAACAAATTCCCTGAACCAGTTTTGAGAAATGATTAAGCACTTTTTAAAAATTTATTCACGAGTTGTACCTAATTTTAGATTAGTTTTAGATTGGCTAGTTATTTCGGCCAATCACGATCTTTGTAACAAATTTCGACTTTCAAAAACTGTGATCTCCACGAAACTTAATATTTACCACTGGATATTAAGACCTCTGCTAACGAAAATTCAAATTTTGAAACTGTTCAGCGCTGGAATGATTGTAGTTTCCTTAACCAATTATAGTCCAGCGTGACCGTAAGGTATCTTAAACCATTATAACTTGAAAAAAAAGTCAGTGGGTTAAGATACCTTTCCCGTCCCCATACTAACTTGCCTACCACTCAGCGTCATAAACACCACAACTGCTAATAACTTTGCAAGGTTATATCACCCACCTGTAATACATGTATACAGTTAGGGTGGATCACTTTTCACTTTTTTTTTAAAATTATAGCTGGTCAAAGTTTTTCCCATGATTTGGTTCAGTGGAAGTACACTGACACCATTTTTACCAAAATCGATCAATATTTAGGGGTCGCGCATCGACATTGAAAATTTCAATTTTGGAAATTTGGCAAAATGGAAAATATTTTACTGAATAAAGATAAATCATCAAATGACCATATTTTCTGAATCCTCTCAGCGAAAGAAATCCTCTCAGATACTTACCAAGTTGATAGGACAAGTGGTTTAGAAGTTATACTCACCTTGAGATAGCATTAAAATTTAAAATACCGTATTTGTCCCCGTACCTCCATATGCTGTCTGCCATTGTCTGCTTTTTAGGATAAGATAAAACGAATAAGGAAAGATCAAATGTATTTTGTATTAAAACGGTTTACCGATATCACTAAAGGCACTTACTCCGGTGCCCCTAACTAAGTTCAAAAACTGTATGAATCGTGGTTAGAACACACGTCATCTTAAGGCGTGCGCCATGTACTCTCTCTGCTAACTCCCTTTCCCTCTGCGCTACGTCATCTTGGCAAGTGACGACTTCTTGAAGTCACCGAGTTCTTTCCGGCTCTTTTCCACGAGCTGAAGAAGACCCTGCAGCTGTGACTCGTCTTTTGTGACAGTGTTCGCGTAATCTTCTATCAGTTTTATCCCTCTCTCTGCCACGTCGTTGGTAACTTTCAGATGCGAGATGACATTCTTCAGATCACAGTAGTTCTTATCTTGATCCCACTTATTCACCGGCAGAGTGAGCCACGTAGACGCGCACACCTGCAGGCCTGTGAACACGAACCACGATGACTCATCGATCAGGTCCGGAAGGCGCGTCGTGTCATCAACCGAGACGTTGTCATACGTGAAGTCCTCGGGCACAGCGAGGCGGCACAGCTTCTTTGCCATCTCGTGCTTCACAGTCTTCCACTTTGTCACTGCAGAGGGCGAAAACGACGGTCTGAGGTCTCAGATACCACAAGTGCCGCCTGATCACTGCCAGTGAAGCCTCTGCAATCTCGCGATCCACAGCCCTGTACTGCAGAAGACGCTGGTACAACACAAGGTCATTCAGCGGGGCATCAGCTGCGACAGGAGCCGCCAGCCAGGCAGGTGCGTAGAGGAGTGAAGTTTCTGTACCAGCTCGTCGTCGAACTCCAGCTGACCGCTGAACATCAGGAGCTTCGTGTAGTAGATGATCTGAAACGAATACGCACTGTGATGTATAAATACCGATACCACTGCATATAAGTTTGTTTAATGGTAAATTATTTATCTTATTTTTTTCTGGTAGGGACTTCAAATGGCTGTTTGCAGAAGGCAATACAATATTTAACTTCTAATTCAAAATACCAACCTTGGCCATCCACCTCGCATGAAGTGTGTGCCACGACGTGGCTGGGCCCCGAGTACCAGGAGTGTAATCTCCGCCACTTCTCGGTAGTCTTCTCTGACAAGACCAGAAGCGGTGCCGAGGAACTTGACTGCCTCATCTCGGAGCTCCATCAGCTACGTCACCTCCGCCAAATGCTCGATCTCCAGCTCGCGATAAGTCGAGAGGTCGAGCTTGTCCCACCTGAAAGGGGAGTTATGAAAATATTGCATGAAAACGACTGAAGTTTCCCTTTTCGACTGCTATTAACATCATTAGTAGAAGGACGCTGATATCTCAATTGCTCTGAAGGCAAAAAATCATTGGAGAAAACAAATGCGCCTTAGACTTGAAATTCACCTTCTCCTCAGATACTGGAACAAAGGTTCAGTTGGTGCTGTGGTTCTTCCAAACGCGGTGATGACCACTGCCCCCACGATGAGCTCCATAACGTGATGGCGACAGCCCAGCTGGAAGAGCGGTTTACCAAGCATGTTCTCCAGCCGGACCACCGCACCCTGCACCCTCCCCGTATTGGAGTAAGTTGTGTCGAAGCACAGTCCAATCACGTTGTTCTCGCATCCCGTGTCTTTGAGAGCACAAAAGGTCGCCTGGGCCTGGGACAGACCGGTGCCGTCAGCAACAGTCGGAACGGCCAGCAACTTTCCTTCTGTGCATTGGGGAGCTCCGGAGATGAGAATCGCCTGGCGGTGCTCCAATGATCCAAGAGAGTCCTGAAACGTATGTCATATACATGCCAATCCATTATGGTCCACTGGAATATGTCAATCCACTGTCGTCACTGGAACATGTTAATTCACTGTCGTCCACGGCTAGGGCAAAACTGACCTTGATTACTTTACCGTCCCAGTGGACGACAGCATGCCTCGGAGATACGAAGGATTTCTGCACAGCTGTCGACACTTCACAACGATGTGCCACTCTTCCACGACGAGACGTGTCCTTCGAGATACTGAATTTGTCCAGGTCTGCGGGCGGATCTGCCGAACGTAGGACTGCCGCCACGACACTTGCCACCTATGTGCGAAATTGAAAGGAAATTGACAAGGATGCGTATGGTTTTTATGTGACAAAATAATCACTAAATTTTCCGTCGTTACGTCTATTATATCTTTGTCAAGGAAAGATCATTACTGATATATACACACCTGATTATTGGACATCCGGAAGCGATCAGCCACTTTAATAACAGCCGGTGCATTGAGGATGCGGTGAGGAAGGCTGATTGATACAGTTGATTCTCTCGGCTGTCGGTATGGTGGTTCTAGCTGTGATTCGGAGTTGCTCGATGATCTGCTTTCTATAGATTCATCGTCGCTCTCAGCTTCGGTTCCTAATTTCGTTTTTGAGGTGCCTGGCTCATCACGAGATTGTTGTCTTGAGAGTTGCCGTTTTCTCTTGACAACGAACACTTTATCATTCCCACTCATTGTTGCCTGGCGCAGGCCCCGTTGATCCTCATAAAATTTAATATCATCTTCTTTGTTGTTGTCTGAGAACAGTCGACTTTTCTGTATCTCTTCAATAGCATCGGGAGCTCCGATGTCCCAGAGCTTGTTCAGATTTTCTGAAAACTTCTCCCTGCCTTTTCCCGCGTCACTGTCTCTCATCTTGCTCTTCTGCAGCGAGCGCCACTCTTCCCACAGTAACTCCAGTTTTCTTTCGCAGTTACGCCTCGTGATCGTCTTTATACGTGCCATGTTCCAAAATGCCAGAACATTGGCCACCGTGTCTTTTACGGCGGCCTTCCTGTCAGTAGTTTCCTGCTTGGCATAGAAGAAGTACTGGAGAACTTGATGGGTGGTTGGCAATTTGGCACCACCGTTCGAGGAAGATGGCTGACCAATTAAGAAGACGTCCGTGGCTGACCTTAGAGAAGGTGGTGCTGTTGTTGCTGCTTTCTCTTTTCCAGAATAAGTAACTTTCAGTCTTCCCACTCCTGGTTGTTAACAGTTTATCCATTGTACTAAAGTCTAGACTTATCAAACAAGAATCAATTGACACAGTTGATCTGTAAAAAGCAAACTGTGATTAGTAAAAATATTGGTCATAGACATAGCGTGTGTGTGTAATTGGGATTTTAGGATGCGCCAGCTACTGATGCTATGATTACGTCCATAACGGGGGACAAATACGATATTTTAAATTTTAATGTTATTTCTAGGTGAGTGTAACTTCTAAACCACTTGTCCGATCAACTTGGTAAGTATCTGAGAGGATTTCTTTCACTGAGAGGATTCAGAAAATATGGTCATTTGATGATTTATCTTTATTCAGTAAAAAATTGTCAATTTGGCCAAATTTCCAAAATTGAAATTTTCAAGGTCGATGCGCGACCACTAAACGTTGACCAGCTATAATTTAAAAAAAAAAAAAGTGAAAAGTGATCCACCCTAATGTATAGTTAGGTAAAAAATTACATTTATTAAAATTAGTTTCTAATTTTGCTTAGCCGTTAGCCTATTAGTACCTAGTTTGACATTCAAGATTAGCCGCCGTTTTACCTGGAAGGTATACGGTAGTTACCTGAAGTCAATTTAAATTTTAAGATTTCATCTAACATTCTCACCTGAGGAAATGACATTGTCAAACATGAGTTCTGACGTAAGCTGGACTTCATGCAGAGGTAGACTAGGCTTCAATTTAAATTTACTGTATATCTTGAATGTAAATGTTAGTAACATTCTAGGTTTTACTCAACAAATCTCTCATCATATATTACTTTCTTATGAATGGATTTCATATAACGTAAATCTTTCTCAAAAGAGTAAAGAAAACTGAATTAATTAAAATTATGAACTATTAGCAGTTAGTGAAAAACAGTCCTGTTGATAGTCGTGTACAGAAGTGACTGAGATTGGACGGTTGGTTGGGTATCCCATTTTTTATTTGGTTGGTTGTTTCATTTGAACCTTCTTTAACATATAATCAAAGTCATCGAACAAATGTGTTTCATACCCAAGTGCAATGTATATTTATCAGAGAATGGACAGGCAAGGGGAGGGTCCTTATACCAGAGACGTCAATCTTGAAGTATGAAAATCCGTGAGATTTCTCATTATCCCCCGTTTTTATTATTATTATTATTATCATTATTATTATTATCATTATTATTATTATTATCATTATTATTATTATTATTACTAGACTTAAAATCCGTGAGTATTACGGAAAATTCGTGAGAGTTGACGTGTCTGTTATACGTTAAGAATGATTTAACTTCAGTTCAGAATGATGATATTAAATTAGACAACAAGGTAGAATCAATTTGGATTGATATTTGTGTATCAAGTAAAGAGTACATTCGGATAAGTGCATTTTACAGACAGGAAGTTGTTGATAATATGGTTCAGGTAATAAATAAAGGTTGTAGTGCTAGAACATTAATTATAGGAGATTTCAACCCGCCTCATATGGAATGGAAACTTTTAGAAGGAAATAATAGGGAAGGTAACTTCTTCACTGAGTGCTGTAATAATAGCTTTCTAACGCAATTTGTAGACAAACCAACTAGGGATCAAACAATCTTAGATTTGATTGTATCCAGTGATTGAGACGTTATTAGGGAACTAGCAGCAGGAGAATATTAGGGAATGTTGATCATTTGAACATATATTTTAAGATAGAATTAAATAGGGATCTAGTCAACAATGACCATCTAGTTCCTTGCTTCTCGAGGGGTGACTATAGTAAATTTCGGGAGTTGTTGGGAATCAGTGAAGTGGGATAATGAATTTGCCAATAAAAATGCTATTGAGATGTGGTCTAGATTCAAAGAAATTTTAGGGAATATACACTGTAGATGTATAGATGTATTCCTTTAAAAAATATTAGGAATAAAAAGATTAGGAAACGTTTGTGGTGGAATAGGGAACTAGCTAAAATTATTAAAACTAAGAAAAGAAAATTCGGGGAATTTAAAAGTAGTAGTAAATTTGGACTTAGATTATTATAGGCAGTTAAGTAACAAGTTAAAAAGTTTGATGGCAGATGAAATTCAATGTTAAAAAATGCAGTCATCCATTTGGGTAGAAATAATGAACACTTTAGTTATTAGATGCAAGCAAACTGGTTAGAGGATGTTAGACAGGAAAAAGATCTTCGCATTATAGTTAGTAGTGATCTAAAATCTTCTAAGCAGTGTTTAGAGGCTAGAAATAAGGCAAATAAAATGCTAGGTATTATTAAGAGAAATGTTAGTTACAAGAGTAAGGAAATAATCTGTAAATTATATAATTCTTATGTTGGCCTCACTTAGAATACGGACTTCAAGCCTGGTCCCTTGACCATAGACATGATATTAATATGCTTGAAAGTGTGCAACGTAGGGCAACCAAGCTTATCTCTAGCTTAAGAAGATTGTAATAGTGGGAAATATTAATGGATATGGATATGTTTAGTTTTGAGAAACGTTACAAGGAGTTACAAGGAAAAGAAGTACCTCAAAAGGCCTTGCGGCCCATACCGAGGAGGTACCAATGGCAACGGGTGCCAGGGAAAACGTTGTTTGAGGTGAGATATGATACAGCTGTTCAAAATATTTTCAGGTTTGGACAATTTAGATGTAAATAACTTCTTCTTATTAGAGTCTGAGGGTATAATAAGAAAATTAGAACACAGACTTGTAGACTAAATCTACGAAAATACTTTTTCAGTCATAAAGGGTAAATAGTAGCTCCTTAGTTTTGAGAAAAATTTGGACGCTTTCATGAATGAAAGAGAGTTTGTAGATTGCAAACAGTGTATATTTTTAACTTAAGTTATGTAGGCTACTTTGGTAGCTCTGTAAATAGTTTTATGTTAATTGTCTGACTTGAAATTGCCATTTCGCAAAATTTTATTATAAAATATAGCTTATGACTTGGATAACATCTATTAAGCCCAAGTGGCTTCATGTTTTCCAAATGAAATATAATGTAATGTAATGAAGTTGGCTAAATATTAACTGATAACGGTACAAACCTGACGAAATTTTGTTATATAGACATGTGAATGCCCTCAGACAACAACAACAACAACTACTACTACTACTACTACTACTACTACTACTTTTCATTGGACAGAACACTTTGTACAAAGATTACAATAATGTTTTTATCTCAAGAGTCCTTGCACTGGCTTTTTTATTTTTCATACGAAGGCCAAACAAAAATCGGAGTTCAACATGTTGAAGTTATGGTTTCTGAGGGGGACATACAGACTTTAATTTTATCATAGAAAGTAACAAAACAGTGAAAAAACTAGGTATCTTTGGCTCATTTAAAAACAATCTGATAGTGTATAATATACGCTATACATTGTTGAGATTGCTCGCATAGTTATATAGGTCAAACTGTAGACTTAAGTAAAAGTATTTTTTTTAATGCAGGAAGGAGGGGCCGTAGAAATGCCCCCCCACCCACCCCCACCGACATAGAAGGAGAAGGAGAGAGCTGAAATCAAGGTCCAGAGTTTTCGAGATGCCTGAACACTGCATTTGAATGATTGGAGGTGTAAAACAGGTGGAAAGATGGATTGAGAAAGGTTGTTTCAGAGATGACCGTTTGAGTAGGTGAAAAATTGACAATACCGATTAACTTTTGGGTTGGAGAGTTGGACAGAAAAGGAATGAGAATGCAAGTAGGCGTGGAAGCTTTTCTTAATTAATACCTCAAATAATTTCTTTCTAACCCTTTACTGACAGTTTTTTTGTAGGATTAAGTTAAGAATGCGTGTATTTGAAACGTTACGAATTTGTACCTGTCGTCCATAATGGATTAAGAAGGGCGCGCATAACATGGACAATTTTCATTTTGAATATTTTAAAACTCGAACCGAAATTCAGACATATTTTGAGGAATTTCTCTACCTTGTCTGACATGCCAAAATGTACGACATATTTATTTGTCCGAGTCTTTTTTCCTATGCTAACGCTTCAGTTTTTATGTGGGTGTGGAGGGATCAGTTTTTCCGCTGTTGCTGTTCGGCTTTTGTTTTTATGATCTTAAGTTTTAGGTCTTATTTTTTCACGTGACTGCTTGAAAGTACTTTCATGTATTTTCAATCTGGGGTATTTTTTTCTTTTCATATTTTATTGCACTTACTGCAATATATATATATATATATTGGAAGAATTTCACAATTAAACACGTGAAATGAATGAATGATACAAATCCACAATGAGACAGAAAAATGATTCCAATGGAATCTTTTTATTTTTCCTTGTGGGTTTGTATTATATATATATATATAGATACACACACACACACATATATATATATATATAACCTTTAACTTTTGTTTAGCTTCCGCCCGAATTGTTCATTCTGACGAAGGTCAAGCTTTTCACTCCACCTTAGACCTACAGTTTAACGTGGAATCCGAACCACGCCCCATCAGTAGCCCAGCGTCTTAACCACTAAGCCACCTAGGGTACCCATTTATCTACCAACCACTTTCTTTATTGTATGGAAGGATGAACAGCTGGGTTTTGCTGCGCGCCGGCTGCCATCGGGTCTCGAACCCGGGGCCGATGGATTCGTAGTCAGCGACGCTAACCACTACACCACCGAGGTGGTATATATGAAAATGAAAATGAAAAGGTTTATTGGCAGACTATAATCCATATGACAAATATTATTAATACAATGACAGTTCATATACTAAGGACAGAAATATATACACAATTGATTAGAAATAATACTGTAATGTCGAAGTTAAGTGGAGCTACAGACAGACGTTTTCGTACCAAGAAGTCCATAGCTTAGAGGATAAATGGCAGGACTCATGGATAGCTTGGATGATCGGGTTGGTTGATTTTTTAATTCTTTGCATTAGACTGTGTTGAGCACGTCTTGTTACCTCCGGGAAGCTCGGGACATTGCGGGTAGCAAACATTTGCGAAGTTGAGCATCTCGGGGGTAATTTATGTAAGAGTCTAAAAGACCTGTTGTACAGCAAATTTAGAGTTCTGCCAGAACCTTTTTTATAATTCACCCATAGTTGCTGTCCGTATATATTACTGCAGAAAGTACGAAAGAGAGTGTCTTTAGCTTCACTTGTACAGAATCGAAAGTTCCTGATGGTCATATTCGCTTTAGCACACAGGCTTCGAGATTGTTTTCTTATATCCGAGTCACCACTCAAGGAGCTGGTAATAGATTGACCCAAATACTTAAACTCTTGTACTTCCTCAATTACTTCACCATTCATTTTAAACTTTATTTCAGCTGGCTGATTACAGCTTTTAGGATGAAATTGCATAACCTTAGTTTTTGTAACATTAAAAAGAATATCACGTTTCTGCGAATACACTTCGCAGACTTTTAGTAGCCGATCCAGACCTTTAACAGAGGGACTTATTAACACCATATCATCGGCAAAAAAGTAAGTTATTTATCCTTGTGTTATCTATACAACATCCCACTGTTGCTTTATTAAGTGAAGCAATTAATCCGTCGATATACACATTAAACCGCATAGGGGAGAGCAAGGAGCCTTGTCTCACCCCGCAAGAAGAGCCAAAACACTCGGATAGTACATTGCCCCACCTAACAGTGAAAGATTGGTGGGAATACCAAAATTTCAATAAATTTAATATGTACAGTGCTTACAATAAGTCTCGCGCCTCTGTCTCGTCCCAAGCTAGTCTGTTAGGTATAAAATGGGCGGTCCTTATGGCAGCGGAGGTGTGTTCGGATTGGTGCACATAAATGCTCTAACCCCATCAATGACGTCCATTATTACGTCACTTCTGCTACATTTTAGTGTTTAAAATACAAATGATTAAGAAGCAGAATGACCAAGTTTCGGGATGTTGGGATGGTTATGGAGCAATCCTAGTCATCATAATATTAGCTGGGCATTACATTATACCGTCTCAATATATACTGTAGACTATAGAGAACGACTAATTCCGCAAATATCCCAAATCATGGCATGATACCTAAGTTATTTTGACGCAGGTCTAAATTATTTGCTCAAATGCAATGATTGATATTAAGTAATTGTTGGGAATTGTTGTCAATATTGTTGTTTGTGATACATATCCTACGTGAAGAATCTAATGATCAAATTCCTCAGTGAACCTCTCACGCGCTCGCATTTCGAGGAAGTCACGGTCGTCTCACTAATAGATAGTTTATCCATTGTTTTAAGTGGTAACCTATTCCATCTTATGAAAGTCATTAGTCTAAAGCAAGACTGGTGGGCCGTGAATCAGAGAAATTTGCATTTGATTTGTTCATCGTAATTATTACGTAATATAGTATCTGTATATAGTAGTACAGTATATAAGAGTTTATTGGTAGCATATCATATGACAATTCCCATAAACATGTGATGGCCTCGATGTTGCCAGTTTTTATTTTTTTCCTGAAACTATTACCTTCTCATAGTTTGTTTCAACAATGCATATATTATCATCTCCACGAGCGTAAACATTGCAAGAAAAGATTCTAACTAAGGATAAGTAAAGTTCTTTCATGGTCACAATATATACTTTTATAGATGTCAAACATAAAAATATAATAAAATTCTATATTAACATAAATATATATTCGATACACATTTACGTCATGGCTTTAACATCAGTATTTCGTATAGCTTCCTCCGGCATCAATAATTTCTTGCAATCGTTGCGGCATAGAAGAGGCCAGATTGTAGGGAATGTTTGGTGTTCGACGTAAGCTCTCCCAACTATTCCTCGTGTGAGCTAAAAGTGCTTCAAATGTTCTTTCATTGCGTTGCTCCCATTCGTTAATCATTATTGCACAAAGGTTTTCAATCGGATTCATATCAGGAGAACGTGGTGGCAGAATTAGATTAATAATCTCTGGCTCCCTTTTCTCCCCCTTCGTAATTCCCCACCCAACCTCGTTTCCTTCGACATAGCAACGCTTACCTCCATCCTCATTCCACTTCCTTCATTAAACCTATTATCGCTTTTACTGTCCCTTCCTTCCATCCTTCAATGCCAGCGTTCTTAAACCTAGCACATAAATTATATAATATGGAATCTAACACCTTAGATCTCTACGCATTCATGTTACTTGAAGACGCCTGTGTCTTAGGGGAATCTAAGTGTTGAGGGTGGGCTTGAGGGGGTAGTCTATAGATTACTACAGATGACCTTGAACGCTCCAACTATTTAAAAATGATTATTTATTACGCACATCATATGGCATAATACACACATGAATTTAAGTATCCTACACTATAGGAATGGAATTGAATCCTACCAGAGTTAAAAAGTCGCAAAATATGATAGATTAGTTTGTATTAAGAGGTTACTAAGAGAAAAGGATTTGGGATAGAGCGGAAGGCAGAGTATATATTTTCTCGAGTTTCGGTTATTATTAACGTTATATGGATACATTGCCATGCGGTGTGATCAGAGAGAGAGAGAGAGAGAGAGAGTTACAAGGAGTTACAAGGAAAAAAAGTACCTCAAAAGGCCTTGCGGCCCATACCGAGGAGGTACCAATGGCAACGGGTGCCAGGGAAAATTTTTTACACCCTCAAATAGTGTGCAAGATTTGGTCTAACCTTTCCTTAAAATGATCCACAGAGGAACTGTTCACAACTTCTGAAGGTAACCTGTTCCACGTGTCACAGATCTTATACGTAAAGTAATTCCCACACACACTAGTCCTAAACCGCTTGAAATCCAACTTCCAACCATTGTTGCGAGTTGGGTTATCATTTAAACTAAACATGCTTCTAAAATCGATATCGTTGAACCCGCGTAAGAGCTTGAAAACCTCGATCAGTTGACCGCGCAGCCTCCGAGTTTCCAGCGAAAACAAGTTCAGGGCGCGTAACCGTCGATTGTAGCCCAAATGCCTAACGGAAGGGATTAACTTTGTGGCCCTCGCCTGCACTCGCTCCAGCCTCTCAATATCTTTCCTGAGGGTGGGCGACCAAAACTGCACAGCATATTCCAGGTGCGGCCGAACCAGGGAATTGTACAGAGAGAGCACAATCTCCTTGTTCCAAAACTGAAATTGCCTCCTGATATAACCTAACAGCTTCTGGGCTTTCTTTTCAACCTCTACGCACTGTTTGGTAAACTTAAGGTCGCTGCTAATTATCACACCCGTCCTTTTCCAAATCAGTCGCCTCGATATTACTCCCCAACATTGAGTAGTCCGACTTGGGATTGGCATAGCCAATGTGCATCACTTTGCATTTACCCAAGTTAAACGGCATTTGCCACTTTTCGGACCACTCTCTTATCCTACCTAGGTCCGCACGCAGTTCCTCGATCGCTTCGGGCGTCCCAACATTGGCCCCAAGTTTGGTGTCATCAGCGAATTTGGCGATCCGACTGACGATGCCACCGTCGATATCATTTATGTAAATGATAAACAACAGTGGCCCCAAAACGGAACCCTGAGGAACCCCACTAGTGACCGAGGCCCAACCCGAACTAACCCCCTTAATTACAACCCTCTGCCGCCTATTCTTCAGCCAGTTTTCAATCACAACGCGCCCATCCCACCGGCCCTACGAAGCGGGCCCTACCTTTACCCCTTGTATTTTACGACGCCTAAAACTTCATCAACCAAAGCATAGCGCTCATTGTTTCAAAATTTGTTAATATGTATCTGTGTAGCGGTAACGCCAACAGATGGAACTGCTTTCGCCATATCGTGAGCTGAACCTACTTAAATATATACATATTTCGCATGTCTATCTCCGTCTGTGTAACGATGACGCTACAAGATCGAAATCTACTAAAACGCAAGGAAACGCCTACACTAACTAGTCTTTCTAGCAAAGAACGCAGCGTCTCGCTGATCTGAGTATGAATTGTAGATCACCCAGAACTCACCACGGGGAGACAGACAGACAGACAGACAGAGAGAGACAGAGAGAGAGAGAGAGAGACAGAGAGAGAGAGAGACAGAGAGAGAGAGAGACAGAGACAGAGAGAGACAGAGAGAGAGACACACACACAGAGAGCTTTTAAATCACACCTTTTAAATGGTTTGTGGGTAAAGGCTTCACGTATGTTATTTTAGTCCAGGGTAGTTTATGTGGAGGTGTTAACGTAACTTGCACTTGGGACTGTTAATTGTAAGAGAACTACCATAGCTGGGACTGAGACACGTTATCCCCTGCATACTCTATATATATCTATATACAGTATGGGTGCTGGTTAAGTGTGCGGTCTACCTAGCTTTTAGTTAGCCTTATAAGGCTAACTAACGAAAATATCACGACTTAACCTAACCAATCGTTAGGTCAACTGTACGCCTTGACGATTGGTTAGGTTAAGTCGTGATAGTTTCATTAGTTAGCCTTATAAGGCTAACTAAAAGCTAGGTAGACCGCACACTTAACCAGCACCTACAGTATGTCTCTATATATAAATAGATAGAGTGATCGACACAATGATAATGTGGACGTCATTGATGGGGTTAGAACAATTATGTGCACCAATCCGAACACACCTCCGCTGCCATAAGGACCGCCCATTTTATATCTAACAGACTAGCTTGGGACGAGACAGAGGCGTGAGACTTATTGTAAGCACTGTACATGGGAACCTTCCTGTCTTCTAGTTTTGCAAATAAAATATTGTGGTTCACCCTATCATATGCCTTAATTATATCAAGGAAACAGCTATAAATAGTTGAATTACTGTCGATGTATTTAGATATTGTTTCTTTAAGTACATAGATACACAGGCCAGTTGAGTGGGACCTTTTAAAGCCAAACTGATTAGGAGATGTCCATAGGAAATCATTTAATCGGAGTAACAAGAGTTTTTCTAGTAGTTTCGAGAAGCAGGAAGCGACAGCAATAGGCCTGTAATTATTGCTGGACAGAATGTCTCCGTACTTATTTTTGACCAGGGGCAAGATATATACCCTCATGAACTCTGCAGGGATATAGCTGTGAGCCAGCATGGCTGATAGGAGCAATGATATATGCAGACATACTACGTCATTTGCATATTTTAAGTGCTCATTCGATAAGTCATCTACCCTTGACGCAGAACCAGTCTTTAACTCTTTAATTAACCTCTTTACTTCAGAAAATGATATCAAAGTATTTTCCCTTGTCCCTCCCACAATCGTTTCGCTGCAATCTATTTTAAGATTATCCCTACCCACACTGTTAAGAATGTTAGAATAGTGGTTTTTCCACAGCTTTGCAATTTCATCCTCCCCCGACACCCCATCGATTGTCGGAGGGAGGACATTTTTGACACCCGTTTGATTCTTAACAAATTTCCAAAATTTATTATCGTTATTTATGCGAGCTTCACAGGCTTTTGATGCTCGAATCGACTCTTCTTCCTGTTTACATCGCCTTATGGCCGCCTTATACTGACCCCGACTTCTACACATATTCAAGTATACTGGTCCTAATCTGGGTCTACATGAAAGCACCACAAATCATAGGCGTCTTTCGATTCCCTCTTCAGGGGGGGCAATAAAATCATTCCATCCAGGAATAATCTTAGTATGATAGTTGTAAGATTTAATCAGGGGGCTTCTTGCTTCTCTTAACAGGGATATTATCTTACTATAATACCTATCTATGAGTTTACAGTGAGAATCATTTGAGCAAGGATTATTACAGGCAAGGTGTAAAATTTATAAATTATTAAAGAGGTGACTTGTTCTGTCTTTGTATTCTATTCTCTGCTGCATCGTAACATTGGACCAATCGACGCGATTATTCTTACCTATTGAGTTCTTGTTAGGTCGTGTTGCTCATAACTTGGTAACGTTAATTAATATTTCTAATGGTCTATGATCAGAAAGTAGGAAATCATGCAGAATATGAACTCTAACAATTCGATCCTTTAGATTATTACTAGTGAGACAATGATGAATCATATATATATATATATATATATATATATATATATATATATATATATATATATATATATATATATATATATATATATATATATATATATTATATACATACAGTGTCCCAAAACAACGTATACATTTTAAAAAAATTTATAACAGGAGAACCCACTAACAGATTCAGATGATTTTTATTTCTTTTTATAGCCTATAGCCTAAGGAGATACAAAAGCGAAATTGTTAACAGCCTTGGCTAGCCTAAGGAGATACAAAATCGAAATTAGTAATAGCCTTGCCTGCCTACAGTAAACATGGAAAATGGAAGTGTGCGCTTATCATTTGAGCAACGAAAATGGATACTAAAGTCGTATTTTAAAGTTGAGAAGATATCAAAGGTTCAACAACAGTGGAGAGAGAATTTTGGAACTAATCCTCCAACTCGACTTACCATTTCACGTATCTGTGAGAAATTTGAAGTATACGGTACTGTGCATGATGTGTACAAGCAAGCGACTGGGCATCCAAAGACATCAACAGATGCTAACACTTCTGATGAAGTGCTACAGGTATTCAACCGATCACCAAGAAAATCTGTGAGACAATGTGCTCGTGAAACAGGGAAAAGTAAGACAAGTGTCCACAGAATTCTGAAGAATGCTAAATGTAAATCTTACATCCCGAGATTATTACATGCCTTGAATGAGGATGATCCGGATCGCAGAATCCAGTTTTACGAATGGTTTCGAGTAAAAAACACAGAAGATGGCCAATTTGCGGACAAAATTGTGTGGTCTGATGAGGCTACATTTAAGTTGAATGGTATAATTAATCGTCATAATTGCACATACTGGTCACAAGAAAATCCACACATTTATGAGGAACGACATGTAAATTTACCGGTATAACTGTCTGGTGTGGTTTTTCTTCCAAAGGTTTGGTTGGTCCATTCTTTTTCGATGGTACAGTTACCGGTCATAGCTACCTCAACATGCTTCGGGAAAAGGTTTTCCTGCAATTCGACAGTTATACGGAGATGAGGACATTTACTTTCAACAAGATCGAGCACCTCCTCATTACCATCAGGATGTCAGGAACTACCTTGATGAAACATTTCATTATCGGTGGATCGGACGACGAGGTAGTATCGAGTATCCACCACGTTCACCAGATTTGAACGCACTTGACTTTTTTTATGGGGTCATTTGAAAAATGAAGTATACAGTAGAAGACCTACATCACTTGAACAACTAAAAAGCACAGTTGAAGAAGCGTGTAGAAATATCCCTACAAACATTTTTGTTGAAGTCTGCCAATCAGTGAATCAAAGAGCGCAGTGGTGCATTGATGTCAATGGTCGACATTTCGAACACTTACGTGTTAAAACAAATTAAACTATCTATTATTTCGATGTTGTATATTTTACCTATAAAAAGAAATAAAAATCATCTGAATCCGTTAGTGGGTTCGCCTGTTATAAGTTTTTAAAAATGTATACGTTGTTTTGGGACACTCTGTATATATATATATATATATATATATATATATATATATATATACAGAGTGTCCCAAAACAACGTATACATTTTTTAAAAACTTATAACAGGCGAACCCACTAACGGATTCAGATTATATATATATATATATTCGTTTGAAATGAAAAACAGATACACCGTAATTCCATAGATTTAAGTTCACGAACGTCGTCCATTTACCATGGAAACCAATATATGCGTTTTGAAGGAAACCATTTATTTGGCAGCGTATCTGAAGAAACGTTGCATATTTTTATTATGATCTGCCAATGATTTTTCACTTAAAAACATTTACTTTCATTGTTTCTTAAAATAAAATACAATTCCCAACTGGAGTGTTCAGTATAAGATTTAACATTTATTTGTAAAAGGAAAATTATGACTTGCACAAAAGGAGGAGTATGCACGGTAGAAATAGTTTAGGTGCAGATGTTTTCCGCGTCCTGAATCTTACATGTCAACCTGAAAGTAAGCATGAATAGTGAAGGGATAAAATTAACTGTCGTCTGGTATGATAGGATCATTAATTAGTGATTTTTGTCTTATAAACAAAGAGTTTGAAACGGGGGTTCAATTATACAGTACTTCTTTTTGTCCACTTCGAAGATTAAACGTGCATATAAAGGCGGATACAATATAAGAGCTCATATTTCTTGTTTTAATGATCCAACCTTCGTGTCCAGTCTTTAGAATACGCTGAGGTGGTCTTTTCCTAATCTCGGCCATTTCAATCTTTGTTCAAGGATGAGAAATCCAAAAGTGAGAATCTTAAAGGAAGCACTTATCAAACTGATCCATTCCCGTTAAAAGATTTCCCATTTTAAGTTAGATTTTTCACAGAAAATACACCTCGGGACTGCAGTTACGTCACACCCCTGTTTTCACTCTTTCCCAAAACAGAAAACGCTTCCTAAATCAAGAATTCCGACTTTGAGCATCCCCATTGCGAGTAGCAATGGCCCGCAAGTGGCAAGTAACACGCCGAGAGGCTCCACTGAAAGAGATACACTCTCTTTCGACCACAGGGATTGACGTTACACCGGCAGCCTGTCTGTTAACCATGATTTTTATTTTAAAATGACTTCCACTACAATTAGGTAAAATTCTGAATAAATATTCAGTGATATTGAACTGAAGGAATGCTCTTTCGACATCATAGCAACATCAGTGGCATGGAGATGCATACTATAATTTTAATTCAGTATTAAGAATAAGTTCGTAATAAAATATTCACTCTAGGAATTCAGGTGGATCAAACGATTTTATGAGCGGAATAATGACTCATTCATTCACGTGTAAAAACACCTTATTTCTCTAGTACATGTCATTTGCAATGATCTTAAGTTGCTGGAGGTCTTAAAAATAATCTATGATGTCAGTTTTACTTTCGCGCATGGAATTAAGCCTTTCCCATTTGAGGAACAGCTTCCTCGCAATGTAGAGAAAGGAGTTCAATTTATTTACGTTCGTCTGGGAATAAAAGTAAGTGTCATGGGGTCGTAAAGTACATTCAGAATTTTATCTACTGGAGCTTGAAGAATAGGATTATGAGGGTTACGCCGTGGTTAACTGGGTAACATCGCTTCCTGTCAATCAACGAAATTGAGCGACATTCGGTCTGGGGTCGTAGTAGTTGGTTGGGCGACTGTCCTCCGAGTTCAGATTATGTAGAGACCCGTAGTTCGAATCCCACGTAAAGCTGTACGTCCCCTCTGCCATACGACTTCTTTAGATGTTGCGAAGGCGGTTAAACAAAACAAAAATTATGAATACTATAGAACTTATGGATCAATGGATCAATATTTTAAAATTACACGTGGAATACGCATGATACAATAAGACAACAAATAAATTAAATCCATCGCCTTAAATATACAACACACACACACACACATATATATAATCTTTCCATATAAAGTGCTTTCAAGGGAAAAACATATACACATGTAAACTTTCCTACACTCCATATGTCGTTCAAGGAACAGTTTTGTATATTTTATTTTCTAATATGTTTCATTAAGAATTAAAGTCAATACAATTATGACAGTTTTTTTCAAGTGTTTGTCTGAAATTAATGAAATAATTAGTGTGAAACAAAGTGAAAGTATAAAAATAATAAATGACAGCTGAAGAAAGTTCTCAACCAAATTAAATATTGCTGCAATATTATATAAAAAATGACGCATTTTTTAAAAATTAATATCTCAGTAACCCCCTTCCTTATCATGACAATTTTTATATGCAAGATACTTTCAAACTTCTTTTTTTGAATGCAAGAAACGGAATTCTGATATCTTTTATAGTTTTCTCGCAATTAACAAAAGTAACAACATGGGTCAAAAAAACGAATATCATGAGAAAGGAAAAATTTAATCAGAAATTTAACAAATTAATTTACAGTAAATGATCGATTGGACCACCACTCTGTTGACACACTAATCTAAGTCTTTTCTTCCACACAAAAATAATACTTCTTACTTCATTAATGCCAATTTCTTGCCAAGATTCAAGTATTTTACTTTTTAATTCTGATTCGGTGAATTTTTCTCGTCGACCTCGGTAAACCTTCTCTTTTAGTAACTCCCAAATTGAGTAGTCCATAGGATTACAATCTGGGCTTTGTGGTGGCCACTCATTTTTCGTTATTAATTTTGGTGTATTGCTAAACAGAAACGACTGTGTGGCGTAGCTTGTATGCGACGGTGCTCCATCTTGTTGAAATATGAAATCATTTTCTTGATACAGGCGACGACAATCCGGCAACAATTTTGTTCTTAAAAGTTCAATGTAATTTGCAGAATTCACCTTTGTCTTTTCAGTTTCAATAAAATGAACATCTGTCTTGCCATTCCAAGAGACCCCTGCAGATATCATAACCTTTTTGGAGAATCTTGACGTTTCATGATACAATCTGTTTATTGAAATGTCACACTTTTTACCACGCCCGTTTTTGTGCTTTAATTATTCGGTGTACAGAAGTCTTTCCAATATTCAAATGTTTAGCAATTGTTCTTTGTGACAAATGACTTCCTGGTTTATCTTCTTGAGAGCAGATTTTATCGTTGATGTAATCCACATTTTCTGGAACCGAAGCTGTTTTAGGTCTACCGCTTCCTGGTTTTCTGGCAGTACTTCCCGATTCGCGAATCTTCTTTAAGAGTCTTTCCACTGCACGCCTTTTCCACTTTTTGCCGGGAAACTCTTGCAATAACCTTCCAGTCTTCCATCCTTTTTCACAGTAACAATTTTTAATGAGAATACGATCTTCCTCTGACAACATCATTAAGGGTACTGACGAATTGTTAAAAAATAAAAATATCCACAATTTGACTTGTTCATTCCTGTAGAGTTTTGTAATAACTTGCAAAAATATCGCATGATATCGTATTAAAATGATATCGTATAAAAAACGGATATTATATTGCGATTTTTGTTTTTTTGACCCATGTTGTTACTTTTGTTAATTGCGAGAAAACTATAAAAGATATCAGAATTCCGTTTCTTGCATTCAAAAAAAGAAGTTTGAAAGTATCTTGCATATAAAAATTGTCATGATAAGGAAGGGGGTTACTGAGATATTAATTTTTAAAAAATGCGTCATTTTTTCGGACCACCAAATTAAATGACTTATAAAGACAAATTTGCTCGAATTTTTAGTTGATATATATATATATATATATATGATGAATAAAACCACGAAGGAAAAGAAACACAAAATGGTGCTCAAGCGCTTTCGTCTAATGACATCCTCAGGAACACTGAAGTACATAAAAGGGTAACAGCCTATATATAGGTTACAGAAAGAAAAAAAAAGAAAAATAAATA
>JAJOZX010004713.1:35000-47500 GCA_023014485.1 Bathynomus jamesi | reverse complement strand
AGCTCTCTAAGACTCACTGATGCCATTTTCTTTTTTTTATTTTAATATAAATTTTGAAAAGATTGTGCAGTGTGTAAGATGCATGTATGTCTAGTGAGAAATAAAGGGAGAAGCGTGTGTTTAAGAGCATTGCCTGACTACATGATTCTTATGACTTTGCGTGCATATATATAGAGTATATATATTTACTTTAGGTTACTTACTTTAGGGGAGTTTGAAAGACGGTTCAGGATCGACCTGCGGTCGACCCCACAAAGGTACAGGGTGCGGCATAAGTCAGTTTAGCGAGAATAATAAAATCACCTTGTGAAGAATAATATACCGAGAAAAATTGTTTTTATATTTGGCTGCACTGATTCGGCAACACCTAACCTAACCTAACAAGATGGTGCTCTACCATATTTCGGAAGAAATGTTCGTGCATTCTTAAGAGATAATTTCTTAGAATGGATAAGACGTCGTAGGATAATCGAATGGCCTCCTCGGTCATCTGAAATAACCCCCTGTGATTATTCAATGTGGGATATAATCAAAGATAGAGTCTACGGCCAGAAACCTCGGAACTTCGATCACATGAAGACTTTAATGCACCAAGAGTTACGACGCTTGTATAGAAGAACATTCCGCGCAAGATGAGGAGGGAGAACGAACAAATGAAAAAATGAGGTAACCACCCGGGATCGAACCCGGGATCTTCCGATTGCCGGTCAGATATGATAACCACTACACTATGGGCCTCACTCGATCAGAAGTCGTAATTCTCCTACATACGCGCAGAAACCAATGCCCCGAGGGGGCACCTCCCGCATGCCGCACATATATACATTTCAACTGCAATAATTAACGTAAAGAACGACGCTTGTATAGAAGAACATTCCGCGCAAGATGAGGAGGGAGAACGAACAAATGAAAAAATGAGATAACCACCCGGGAATCGAGTGAGGCCCATGGTGTAGTGGTTATCATATCTGACCGGCAATCGGAAGATCCCGGGTTCGATTCCCGGGTGGTTACCTCATTTTTTCATTTGTTCGTTCTCCCTCCTCATCTTGCGCGGAATGTTCTTCTATACAAGCGTCGTTCTTTACGTTAATTATACTGTGTGTTGTTTGCAGTTGAAATGTGTATATATTATATATATATATATATATATATATATATAATGCATGGTGTTCTTATATATATTATATATATATATATAATATAGGAGAAATCCAATGACAAGGAGAAATGTAAATGCCATGAAAAGTCTTCTTTAATGCGCAACGTTTCGAGCAATACGCTCATCTTCAGGCTGTTTAATAACAATGTGAAATTAAAATCAATATTGAATGAAAAACAAAACAGAAAATTTCTATAACCTATTCGTAAAGACAAATTTTAAAAGACTGAGAAAAGAGGGTTAAATTCTAAGTTATACAGATTTACATATAAAAATTAAGAAGTTATTTTTAAATACATAGTAAATGTGAAATTAATACACTGGAAAAATTACAATAGTACACTGGAAATGGAACTACTACCTTACACTGCAGTATCCGAGGCTAACTGATTGAGCAGGCAAACGGGAAACAAAGGATGGCGAGGGCGATTGGGGAAGGAGGGATTATAAGGAATTGGGGAAGGAGGAGGGATCATAGCAAATTGAGAGGGACGGCGATGAGTCAACATTCAGACTAGGGGACAATGCTTTAATGAAAAGCGATTCAAAATTCTTAGTGAGTTGGGACAAGTATTACAACCAAGAATTTTAAAATTGTCTAAAGTGACATCAATTTTACATTTATGCTGTGTTCACGAATACTCGACTTCTTTAGTTTTTAAAATTTTACCTGTTCGGCCACTTATTCCCATATGCGAATAAAATCTAGCCCTGAGAGAGCGAACAGTGCTGCCGATGTAATTCCCAAGGAGACACCTAGGGCAGGTAAATAAATATACAACACCGCTACGCAACGAGTCAGGGGTTCGATCCTTCGCTGAGAAAAAGCTACCTAAAGACGTTTTATTAATAAATATGATGCGGAAATCAGTATGATAAAAAAATTTCCTTAACAATTTTGTAAATTTAAGCTTAAATTCCTTATTCAAAGGACCCATTTCAGGTACCAAGAAATATTTTATATCCTTCGGCACTGTAATACATGGAAGTTGAGGGCTATAAACATTATTTAAGAAGGATCTAATTAGTTTGTCTACATATTGAACAGGAAAACTATTATTAGTAAAGTATGATCTTAGATTATTAAATTCATCATTAAGTAAGGTAAAATTAGAGGTCAAATTATATCCTCTGAACAGGAGAGTTTTAATACAAGACATCTTATAGTTGAAATCAGTAAAACTAAAAAAATTCATGCCCAAACCAGTGAAAGTGGGTTTCCTGTAAACTGATGTAGTAATAGAATCACCGTTTTTCGAAATTAAAAGATCTAAGAAGGGGAGGGAGCCATTTTGCTCAGTTTCCATTGTATACGTTATATTGGGGTGCAAAGAATTTAGGAAGTTAAAGAATGTTGCGCTTGTACCGCATTATCAAAGACTGCTATCGAATCATCAACGAAGCGTCGATAGAAAATTGGCTTGAGATGAGTGGGAGATTGTCTAAAAATTACACTTTCTAAATGAGTCATAAAAAAATCAGCTGCTAACGGTCCGACAGGTGATCCCATCCCTACTCCATCAATTTGGTTGGTAAACCTTATTGTTGAAAGTGAAATAGCATTGTTTGAAGACCAATTCTAAAAGTTCCTTAAAATGAGACAATGAAAAACCATGAAAATTATCAACTGAGCTAAAAACCCTATCCAAAATAATGGCAATAGTTTTCAGCTACAGGTACATTCGTGAAAAGCGACTTTACATCAAACTGACAAAAAATTTTTTGAATCGAAGTTTTTACCAAGGAAAGTCTTTTTGGAATTCAAACGAGTTATTTATAGGTAAGCATTTTTCGCAAAGGGGGGACAGGAGACGAACAACAAATTTGCCAATTGAAAGGTGGGTAAGTTATACGAAGCTAAAATAGGACGGAGAGGTGTTCCAGCTTATGGATTTTAGGCAGACAGTATAATTGAGCAAGATTAGCACCAGATGCGAACAACTGAGAGTAAGTATAATTTTTTATTATTTTAAGGACTTTAGTCGTGACAGAAATCTATTAACCTGGTCTTCTAACCAGTAAGTGATCTTACTAAATTCAAACAAATTCTAGAACCTGTCAATAAAGTCATTGTAAGGTTAGAAGACCAGGTTAATAGATTTCTGTCACGACTAAAGTCCTTAAAGATAATAAAAAATGATACTTACTCTCAGTTGTTCGCATCTGGTGCTAATCTTGCTCAATTATACTGTCTGCCTAAAATCCATAAAGCTGGAACACCTCTCCGTCCTATTTTAGCTTCGTATAACTTACCCACCTTTCAATTGGCAAAATTTGTTGTTCGTCTCCTGTCCCCCTTTGCGAAAAATGCTTACACTATAAATAACTCGTTTGAATTCCAAAAAGACTTCCTTGGTAAAACTTCGATTCAAAAAGTTTTTTGTCAGTTTTGATGTAAAGTCGCTTTTCACGAATGTACCTGTAGCTGAAACTATTGCCATTATTTTGGATAGGGTTTTTAGCTCAGTTGATAATTTTCATGGTTTTTCATTGTCTCATTTTAAGGAACTTTTAGAATTGGTCTTCAAACAATGCTATTTCACTTTCAACAATAAGGTTTACCAACAAATTGATGGAGTAGGGATGGGATCACCTGTCGGACCGTTAGCAGCTGATTTTTTTATGACTCATTTAGAAAGTGTAATTTTTAGACAATCTCCCACTCATCTCAAGCCAATTTTCTATCGACGCTTCGTTGATGATTCGATAGCAGTCTTTGATAATGCGGTACAAGCGCAACAATTCTTTAACTTCCTAAATTCTTTGCACCCCAATATAACGTATACAATGGAAACTGAGCAAAATGGCTCCCTCCCCTTCTTAGATCTTTTAATTTCGAAAAACGGTGATTCTATTACTACATCAGTTTACAGGAAGCCCACTTTCACTGGTTTGGGCATGAATTTTTTTAGTTTTACTGATTTCAACTATAAGATGTCTTGTATTAAAACTCTCCTGTTCAGAGGATATAATTTGACCTCTAGTTTTACCTTACTTAATGATGAATTTAATAATCTAAGATCATACTTTACTAATAATAGTTTTCCTGTTCAATATGTAGACAAACTAATTAGATCCTTCTTAAATAGTGTTTATAGCCCTCAACTTCCATGTATTACAGTACCGAAGGATATAAATATTTCTTGGTACCTGAAATGGGTCCTTTGAATAAGGAATTTAAGCTTAAATTTACAAATTGTTAAGGAAATTTTTTTATCATACTGATTTCCGCATCATATTTATTAATAAACGTCTTTAGGTAGCTTTTTCTCAGCGAAGGATCGAACCCCTGACTCGTTGCGTAGCGGTGTTGTATATTTATTTACCTGCCCTAGGTGTCTCCTTGGGAATTACATTGGCAGCACTGTTCGCTCTCTCAGGGCTAGATTTTATTCGCATATGGGAATAAGTGGCCGAACAGGTAAAATTTTAAAAACTAAAGAGGTTTTCGAGGATTCGCGAACACAGCATAGAATGTAAAATTGATGTCACTTTAGACAATTTTAAAATTCTTGGTTGTAATCTTGTCCCAACTCACTAAGAATTTTGGAATCGCTTTTCATCAAAACATTGTCCCCGAGTCTAAATGTTGACTCATCCGCCGTCCCCCTCAATTTGCTATGATCCTCCTCCTTCCCCAATTCCTTATAATCCTCCCTTCCCCAATCGCCCTCGCCATCCTTTGTTTTCCCGTATTGCCTCGGCTCAATTCAGTTAGCCTCGGAAACTGCAGTGTAAGGTAGTTAGTTTCATTATTCCAGTGTACTATTGTTAATTTTTCCAGTGTATTAATTTCACATTTACTATATGTATTTAAAAATAGCTTCTTAATTTTTATATGTAAATCTGTATAACTTAGAATTTAACCCTCTTTTCTCAGTCTTTAAAATTTGTCTTCATGAATAGGTTATAGAAATTTTCTGTTTTGTTTTTCATTCAATATTGATTTTAATTTCACATTGTTATTAAACAGCCTGAAGATGAGCGTATTGCTCGAAACGTTGCATTAAAGAAGACTTTTCATGGCATTTACATTTCTCCTTGTCATTGGATTTCTCCTAAATATTAAATTGAAGCTCTGTAGAAGTAACCCGCATGATTATATATATATATATATATATATATATATATATATATATAATATATATATAGGGTGTCCCGAAAAAAACTATATACTCTTTATAGCATCATATATTTTATAATTTAAAAAAAAACCAAACAATATATTGTTATAGCAATTGCCAATGAAAGGTAAATTAGTAATCTAAGTGATCAAAGTGTTATAGCGAGTTGTTTGCATATAAATTTAATTAACTACGCCAAGTGCTCAAAATGTTCTCCGGCGGCATGAATGCACTTTTGAATGCGTCGACTAACTGATTCGCAGACATGGACTAATGTGGATGCTGTGATGGTCCCGCACTTTTCCCTAATTGCATCCTTAAGGTGTTCGAGTGTTGCGGGTCTTGTACCATAAACTGCATCCTTCAGGTAGCCCCACAAGTAAAAATCAAGTGGAGTCAAGTCCGTGAACGTGGAGGATACTCAACGCTTCCTCTTCGTCCTATCCAACGGTTAGGCAACGTTTCATCGAGGTACCTTCTGACATCACAATGATAATGAGGGGGGGGGGGGCTCCATCTTGTTGAAAGTAAAAGTCGTCGTTTCCAAACAACTTCCGAACTGCAGGTATAATTTCTGTCCGCAGCATGTCGAAATATGCGGCACCGGTAACTGTCCCATTAAAGAAAAATGGTCCAACCAAACCCCTGGATGATAAACCACACCATGCTGTTAATCCTGGTAAATTAACATGTTTATCCACATAAACGTGTGGATTATCAAGTGACCAGTACCTGCAGTTGTGTCGTTTTACTGTGCCATTCAGCTTGAAGGTAGCTTCATCAGCCCACACGATTTTGTTGGCGAACTGTACGTCTTCGGCTTCCATTGGCTGAAACCATTCACAAAATTCGAGTCTGCGATCAGGATCATCTTCAGTCATGGCGTGTAACAGACTTGGAATGTAGCTTTTCCATTTTGCCGACTTTAAAATCCGGTGAACACCTGATTTACTGATTCCGGTCTCACGGGCGCATTGCCTAACTGATTTCTGTGGTGATCGATTAAATTTTTGCAACACTAAAACGGAGTTTTCATCACTCGCACTTGATTTGCGTCGTCCAGATCTTCGCTTGTGCATATATTGAGCAGATCCCTCTGCCTCAAACTTGTCACGGATGCTTGTAATGGCGAGACGTGTCGGTGGCTTTGTACCAAATTCCCGGATCCATTGCCGCTGGACTTCGGACACATTCTCAAATTTCAATACCATTTCAGAACACTTTTTCGTTGCTCCAGTGTCAAACGTTTACGCAACATGGTTCTTTTGCTGAACTGAATAAAGTTGAATGCTGTAGAGTTTGTATCGTGGAATGAGTGCGTAGGCTAAGTCCGAAGCAAGCTAGTGAGTGACTAGACTACGTTCGGTCCATAGGCTTCGCCATTACAAGGCCTTTGATAAAACAAGGCCAGGCTTAGTCGACGCATTCAAAAGTGCATTCATGCCGCCGGAGAACATTTTGAGCACTTGGCGTAGTTAATTAAATTTTATATGCAAACAACTCGCTATAACATTTTGATCACTTAGATTACTAATTTACCTTTCATTGGCAATTGCTATAACAATATATTGTTGGTTTTTTTTAAATTATAAAATATATGATGCTATAAAGAGTATATAGTTTTTTTTGGGGCACCCTGTATATATATGGGATGAATTTCACATTTAAACCAGTGAAAAGAATGAATGATGCAAACCCACAAAGAAAAAAAATTATTTCAAGGCCTTTCGTGTATTCAACAGTATTCCCTGACTAAGCGTACTGTTGAATACACGAAAGACGTTGGAATAATTTATCCTTTTTCCTTGTAGATTTGCATATATATACATATATATATATATATATATATACTACAAATCCATCAGCCCCAGGTTCGATTCCTGGCGAGAGGAGGCGGGGTTATGAATTTTCTACATGCAAAACTGTGGGATTATGCTTTTACATTTCCGTCCAATGGTATCCTTATATTTGCCAGATAGATTCGAATTAAATAATGTTCACTGACTCGAGTGCAGGAGGTTACTAACATAAAAATATCTTTGGATACGAAAGCGTCAGGTGTTTTCCTGAAGGAAATGTCACCGAGTTGTTATAAGTTTTATCCTGTCGTAGTTGAATCGTCAACGCCCGGGTTTCCGATTCAAAGGACCTGAGTTTGCGTCCTGGTGATGGATAAAATTTGCATATATTATATATATATATATATATATATTAATATATATTATATATTATATATATATATATATATATATATAACGAACTAAAGATAATAAATTTTTAAAGAAAGACTTTAAATCATGTAGAATTTGCATAAGAATATATTCAATCATAAAAGAAAGCTGAAACACAACATATGTGTACTAACATTACGAGGTAATCTTTACTCTCTTCAGATTAACATTTTTAACTTGTTTATTGTTATTTTGAATATAGAACCAGGTGGCTCATTTTGATATAAATCTGAGCTATGCTTGGTAAAATCACCTGTGTAAAGATTGAAATCGAATAAGTGTATATGAATTCTTTTGACGATGTAAATTGTAAACGATAATGAAACCATTGTAACCATAGTAACACTGAACCGGATCTGAATAATAAAATAATAATAATAATAATAATAATAATAAAAAATTCAGTTTAATAATTATTAAAAATGGGCTAATTAATACGAATAAGAGATAATAGTACTATTACTGTAAGTATAATTACAGTACAAGTGAAATTATCATTTAGATGAACTTATTCTAAACAGAGAGAGGTTTCTACGTCAATAACCTGTTTAATATTGGTGCCAACACTAATGTATGGATGTGAGACGTTTGTTTGGCAACATAGCTTGAATGCAGGGCCGGATTAACCCATAGGCTAATAAGGCTATTAGTCAGGGGGCTTAATCATATAATTGTTCAAATCATTCCAAAAGTGCCATTTTTGGACCACAGGTAGCTATGACCATACTAATTTGAATGTTTGCGGGAGCCAAGCTGGGCTCCCACTGTGGCGGCCATATTGGCCAAATCAAAATGGCCGCTGTCCAAAATGACATCCACTTGAGTACCAATACTAGTACAGGTTACATAGTTAACTTGATAAAAAATAAGAGTCAGCATCAACATCTTTTGCTATTAAACTTTAGTATATACGCAAGTACAATCTTCTTTATTCCTTTTACTCACAGTACTGCATCTCATGATAATGTCTATCCAATAGATGGCTGTTCACTGATTAATAGTCGTCATTGTTCAGGCAGCCACCCTCACACTTGCAGAGTGTCGTACATCGAATTCCAGCACTACTGCATTTGCAATTCCCTCTGCAGGCTTTAGTGCATCCGCAATGAAGGAGAAGAGCACATGCCTTACTGGCACGTCCAGAGGAGAGGACATCTGCTTGAGCTAGAGCTGTGTCCCATCCGGAACCTCGTAGCACCTTGCCCATCATCAGCTGACACTTATCCTCGATATGTAAAGCTCCCAACTGCATCACAAACTTATCCTCACTCAGTGTGTCAGGAAACTCCCACTGTAACTGTTTGCATATGGCAAAGAGAGGCTGATCAGCCCCAAGGACAGGGGTTTGACCAGGGTTTATGAACTCAGTCGTAGTTTTCACAATCTCCATCGTGTGCTTCATCATTGATGCAGAAGCTGCCTTATCAGGAAATAAGGGGAGTATACCAGTCTCTGCCTTTGGCTTTATTGATGCATCATCCATGAGCTGAGAGATGAAGCCTGACCACGTAACCACATCACGTTTTTCAAGCTCACCCTTTTCCAACACTCTTCCAATATGTGCTATCCATGCATCATCTTTTACTTTGGCACCGTTGACCAGGCTGTGGTTCGGCCGAACTTGACCTTCGTTGATTCTGGGCACAAGAATGTCACGGGTGTTGAGTTCGATGGGAGGAACAATTACATAACTATCCGGCAACTTGGGTTTTGATGTATCAGATGGATCAAGTGTGATTGCTGGTCGACGAATTCCCAAGTTCTCTTTGGATAGGTGATTGGTCACAGTAATGCATGTTCCATGAAAATCACCACGTGACAAATTTCCCGTTTTGTTGCTGTCCAGATTGTCTACATCATGTGTAGTGAAAACTGAAAGTCTTGTATTTGTGGGTAGAACAATACCGTCTTCAGTGTGTCTCTTGCAAACAGCAAGAGCTACCTGTGTTTTGACTTCCATCACACCGTCATATGACAGAGAGCCCAAGGTGATGGGCATTCTCTATCTGGTGCTTGATCTGGCATCTCCATGCAGTTTAATACCATGGTAAAGTGGGAATTGCGTTTCCCGATCCCTATTGTGACGGATTTGGGTGCTGTCTGATGAAGATGCATATTTTACTGTGTTGAATATCAGCAGTTGGCACAGTGTGCACGCAATCTTCGCCCTTGTGCCCAGTTCAGCATCACTGTTGGATTGCTCTCTACTATGTTTATCGATATTACCTTTAGGACCCTGGAGGACAACATTGATGAAACCTAACAGTGTTTCTTCTATGGGGGACGTCAGGCATTGTGGAGAGAATGAACCATTAAATGGCTCTTGTTTCTGAAGGATTCGCTTTCGTAGTGCCATAGCAGTACGTATCAATACACAGCTTCATCTTGATTGATTTGTGAGGAATGATAGCTTTGTTCTAGCACAGCACCCACTTTTGCCTTGTGGCTAATGAATACATCTCTCCCCTCTGCATAGGAAGCCCACTCAGGAAGATGCTC
This sequence comes from Bathynomus jamesi, assembly GCA_023014485.1. Taxonomy (NCBI): domain Eukaryota; kingdom Metazoa; phylum Arthropoda; class Malacostraca; order Isopoda; family Cirolanidae; genus Bathynomus; species Bathynomus jamesi. The sequence goes on along the minus strand of JAJOZX010004713.1, from coordinate 37,484 downwards.
AAGCAGATGGTCTTTCAATCTTGTTGCATGAGGTTCTCTACCAGAACAGGGATGTCCTAGATCTGACATCATTATCTTGTACATTTCCCGTAAGTCAGACAACTTGTGGACCTCAGACTGAGAGTCATCCACAAATGCCACTAACTGTGCTATGACCATGGGATCAAATGGGGGAGGCTTGGGTTCACTTGAAGATCGACGTTCAACTGCACGAGCTCCATCACGAAGCCGCCAATAGCATTGTACATGATAACATGCATCCATTGCATGTGCATCAGAACCTGCAGTCAAGCGCCCATATAAATGCCAGTTGTTAGTTGTTTTTGCCCAGTTCTTCAGATTTGATCAATGTTGTCACTTAAGGCTCTATGAAGATCATGCTGATCCTCACCCAGACATATGATGCAGAATAATGTTTCTGGAGGTGATCCGTAACTTGATCTGAGTTTCTTCGGACTTATCCCAGCTGCACATTCATCTTGCGTGGCCACTTTTCCTCGTGCCCGCTTTACCCTGTAACTGTTGCATGCACTCCTACAACTTTTATGATACACTGCAGCATGTGATTGGAGGGTTGCTGCAATTCCTGAGCCATCATCGAGCTCACTAACCTTGATACCAGATGGAACAGCATTGAGCTGCACAAAATCATTCAGATCTCTTTCAAGAGATGAATATCCCTGTTCTTTTGGCTGTTGTAATGCCTCGTCTTTGCTGGACTGACATAGGGAACACAGTGTCCAATTAATTCCAGTTATGTTAGTAGACATGTTGAGGTATTAATGTTCTACTACACACTACTAACTACACACTAACGAGATCTTCATATCTGCAGGCCTGAAGAGACTAGAATGTGAAGAAGACCACCACCGCATAGACTTGCTTCAGAGGAATACAGGTATGCCAACACCTGCAAAAATAATAAAATAGATAATTAATAGTGGACAAAATGTCAGTAGAAATCCAATGTAAAAGTTAATATAGCTGTTACAACCACAAATCTAAGTGCAATAATTATGTATCATGATTCAATTGACATAAAATGTACATTTCTTATAAAATAATATCAAATGTGGATATAGACCTGACGTATATCTTGAATTAAAAAACAAATCAGAACTGGATTCTCTATACTCAAAAATACAAAAAGTGTCATTATTTGCTGTTCTACTATGATTGGTTGTTATTTTATCACCCAATGAAAGACCAGATGGCGGCCATCTTGGATTCGTCCATAATGGCCGCCACAGGGAGAGCCCATGTTGGCTCCCGCAAAAAAATGAATGCTTATGGTCATATCTACCCCTGGTAAAAAAATGGTACTTTTGGAACAAAGGGAACAATCGGGGTGATTTTTTGGATTAAGCCCCCTGACTATATAGCCTTAGGCCCTCAATTTTTTTTAGGCCCTTCAATTTTGTTCATACACTTTTCGGTTGGTAGCCCTGAAGCCAGGAATGTATAAACAAAAGATGAAATCTTAGAGGTAAGTTGATTTTTGGTTTGGCTCATGTTTGCATTGGTTATTTCATAGGAAGAACATTGCATAGCAACTTGATACATACACTTCACGTTCCTTGGTGTGCATATTTTTGAGATAAAAGATTATAAAAGTGATATTGACAATTATGAAAGAGTTAGAGACATTAGAGTCCTGGTCCACAATTGAGTACCATGGGCACTCCAGCAGCCATTTTTACGTTTTCTCTGAATCATTCATAGAAAACGTAAAAATGAATGGAAAACGAACAAAATTTGGTTTTGAACAGCAATAAAGTTGGTCTTGCTAATTCATACTGGCAAATTTTTCCAGTACACATTCTCATTTGCATTACCAACATTAGTTTAATATTCAGTGATTTTTTAAATAAATTGTGGTCGATTTCTGACAGTTATTTGAATGTAGTTTATACAATTACAAATAGTCTATTGGAATAATAGTGTATATTGTATATTTGTACTGTATATTGGATAATTTATTACGGATTATGAATTTATGTTGCATATATTTAGGCCCTCCATACCCTTAATACGGGCCTGCTCGAGTATGAGAATAGATGATGTGAATAATTTAAGTTGTATGATTGGTATAAAATGGATTATCTGAGTGAGAAATGGAGAAATGTTCTGGAAAGGTGTGGAGTGAACCATCACTGGAGATGAGAATAGAGGATAGTATGCTACGTTTGTATGATCCTGTGAATAGAATGAATAATGACAGAATTGTGAAAAAAGTGTATAATAGGGCGTGGGTAGGTGTGAGAAGTATAGAAGAAGACTGAGAAACAGAAATAAATGGAAGTGGTTTATCAGACTACAACTGGAGACGTTTGTTACACCTGACGTACCACTTGAAGTAGGTCTCTGAAGTAGGGGTCGGGATACTTATTCCCGGTGATGTTCCCTTTGTATCGTTGTTTTGTGTAAGTGATTTCAGTATTTTCGGTGATGAATTCAAGAGAAAAGATACGAGCTTAAAGAAAG
>JAJOZX010004713.1:20000-32500 GCA_023014485.1 Bathynomus jamesi | reverse complement strand
TCATATAACAATATTGTGAAAAATATCATAGTAAAAATAGCCCTACCAATAATTCAGGCATTATCTATAAAATTGGGTGTAAACAATGTGATTCCTTTTACATAGGTCAGACGGGAAAGGATTTGCACACACGTATAAAACAGCATCAATATTCGTTAGAACAGGACAGTTGTCCAGTGCTCTTTTTGTCCATTTGTCAGAGTTATCCCACTGTATGATTGGAATAATGCTTCAGTTTTATTTCACTCTAGCAACATTGTTAATAGAAATATTCTTGAGTCTGCCATTATCCAACTTTCAAATAACTTCAATATAAGCAAAGGTCTTTTTCAACTCGATCCTGTTGTTTTGAATTCCTTCAAAACAGATTTAGATAAAAAGGGTAGGACGCTAAATCTTTGGTAAACTTGTATGCTACTTTTTAACTTTTAATCTTCACTTTATTTTTATATATATCGAAACTTGACTATAAAAGGCAGTGTGTTAAAACCCGGCAGATTCCCAGTATAAATTTGTATTTTTATAATTCATTTGATCTTGTGCTAAAAATCGATATTTTTCCTTACAAATCTGTATGCCTCTTTGTTAATCCTTTAATTTTTTATTTTTATTTTTACTTCTCTGTTCATTGCATATATATATATATATATATATATATATATATATATATATATATATATGTTTGTGTGTATGTATGTTATTTATTTATTTTTCTTTTTTTCTTTCTGTAACCTATATATAGGCCGTAACCTTTTTTGTACTTCAGTGTTCCTGAGGATGTCATTAGACGAAAGCGCTTGAGCACCTTTTTGTGTTTCCTTTCCTTCGTGGTTTTATTCATCATATATATATATATATATAGGATGAATTTCACAATAAAACACGTGAAATGAATGAATGCTGCCACAAGGAAAAAGAAAAATTAACAAGCGCTTTAGAACTATCCCACTTGATGCTATGGTTACATCTATACATATGGTTAAATAAAGCATTGGAATTATTAGCTGTTCTACAAGCATATTTATGCTGTTTACCCCAATAGCTAACGTTTTACCGGTTTGGCCTATATATACTGAGTTACATTGTGTACATCCGATCGAATACACACAACCAACAACATTATCAGGGCTATTCTTTATTAGGCGTGATTTAACAGTATTATTATACTTAAAGATTACATTAATGCCAATTGCTTTAAGTACAGTTGGAAGGTATTGAAAATTAACATGGTAAGGTAGGCTAAGGATATTTTTACGCTCAAATTCCTTACAATTACATTATTATAATACCTATTCTTGGCTTTCCTAAGACAGTTATCTAAAATGAAATAGGATAACATAATTTAGTACCAATATTCATGATATTGCATAACTCGGAATCTAAAAATTCAGGACTGACAACTCTCAATACTCGAAGAAACTTAGCAGAGAAAATAGAGGATTTAATCGAAGGATGATGGTCAGAATAAAAATGCACATAAGAGTTATTATTAGTAGGCTTACGGTAGACTTCATATTTTAACTGATTAGAGCATCTCCAAATTTTTAGATCAAAAAAGATAGGCTTCCATCATTTTCTTTTTCAACTGTAAACTTAATAGATGGGACTAAATTGTTGAGCCTACCAAGAAATAAGTCCACATCCAAATTATTAGGCCAAAGCATAAAATATCATCTATATACCTGTACCAAACCAGGTTAAAATTAACAATCGTAGGCAAAATCCTACTTTCAAAAAATTCCATATATAAATTAGCTAGTACAGGTGAAAGGGATTTCCCATAGCCAATCCAAACGACATAGCATAAAACTTATTTTCAAACGTTGTATATATTTATGGGCATTTCGCCTTTATCTTCATTCCCTGACGAGGTGTAGCTTTGAATACACGAAAGGCCTTAGAATCGTTTTCTTTTTCCTTGTGGATTTGCAGCATATATATATATATATATATATATATATATATATGCGTGTATGTAGGACAGTGTTTTTATCTGGTCAATGCTAACGTTTTTTGTTTGTCTTTGATAGAATATTAATGTATACCATACATGCTATTATATTGTATATCCCCCGTTTGTGCGTTGAAGTTAACTGTGCTTTGGATATGCCGTTAAAGTGTGCGAGTTGTTGTTGTTGTTGTTGTTCGATTTATGCATTTCTTCTTGGAAAAGCTCCGTTGCTCTGAAGATTTTTCCCATTACTCGGTTAATTTTATTCGCACGACATAACATCGAGCGAGATACTTTGGGACTTTTAAAATTCAAATATTTCAGAATCATTAAGCTACGCGCAAGCAGAAAGACAAGACAATCAAGCGAGTGGTGTGTGCACACAGACAGCAAATACTAAACGAAACACTCGTATAACCAGTAGTAATCAAGGCAAGGAAAATGAACATTCTAATGTGCCTGCGTATATTTTCGTCTTTTTAAGATTAAGCTTATCATCTTATGGTAATATTTGGATTCATGATATTAACGAGAGGCGCTCAGTATTTGGAGAATTTCACCATTTAACGTTTCAGTTAATGGAAGATTAAAATAGATTTTATGAATATCTTAACGAGGAATCACTGAACCTGATAATAAAACTCAATGATAGGTTGGTAAATAATTGCTTCTACATCCATGATTTGCATATCAATTTCTTTCGCCCTTTGGCGAGTAGATGGAATTTTTCAATCCATTCACTTACTCGCTTGTTTTATCTTTCCGTGCGCAAGGGACTTGAGCGTAGCTAAGGGAGGTGAGATGAGGTGAGGTGAGATGAGATGGGATTAGGTTAGGTAAATTTTGGTTAGTTTAGTTGACTTCACAATTTGGGCAAAGCCAACACGTGTGTGTGTGTGTGTGTGTGTGTGTGTGTGTGTGTGTGTTCTATAAATTTCCACTCTTCCATTTCTACTGACCGGATTAATTTCACGTAACACGACTACAATGTTTTTCTTAAACCTTTAACAATATGAATATGGATTATAATAACAGTCTTCTTCACAAAATGCAAAAGAACTCCAAGAAAAAGAGCTTAATATGCACTGAGAATTGTGGACACAAGCCTATCCGCATGAATAAAACATTACATACCTTCACGACAGAAAATTAAACAAAAACCTAAGACGGAACTAATTCCATTTCCACGTTCTCAACTTGGTCTATAAAAAAGTTTAACGTGATTCCATTCATTCAGAGTAGCAAAATGAGTGTTATTACACGAAATTAATATAAAAGTCCTGACTTTGCGTACGTGCAAAGATAAATTTGCACGCAAAGGAGTAAAAGGGTCAGTGAGAATTATATTAAAGAATATGATGGCAGATAGCATACATACATACATACATGTTTACGCTGCGAGGGCAAGATGAGAGTAGAAAATTAACTCTCCTCTTCGTCAAATGCGCTGAAACGAGGCAGGATGTTGCAGAGGTATCGCTCTCACGTTGCTGTTAAAAATCTTTTTCGAAAACAACCAAAAATAAGTACAAAAAGAATTCTTTACGAACTAAAAAATGTTCAACTGAACCTGTTTTTAAGATTTCAGCTTCTGAACTGATACAAAAGTCTCTTTTTTTACTCTTAAATGTAACACGAAAATGCTTTACAAGGAAGTATGCCTTAAAAATGCTTTGAAAAGAATACAAATATACGCATGCGCTAAACGAAAAAGTACTTTTTACTTTTAAACAAAATATACTTTTTAAAATTCTGACAGAGAGTTCTTTTTGAAGTTTTATTTTCCTGAAAAGTGTTCCAGCGTAAAGAGAGTTTGTAAAGAGCTTATAGCAATGTTTGTGATATACAGGGTGTACACAAATTATTTACAACTTTTTTCTCAATAAAAATTAGGAACGTGGTACACATACCTTTTTCACGCATCCGTGAGAAAGTAATAAAGTTTCCACATGGTAGTTGTCAGATGTCAGATTATTATACAGGGTGTACATAAATTACGAAATTGCTAAGAAATTCCCTTAACATGCAATTCCCAAATCGGTGGATTGGCCGTGGGAGCCCATCTTTGGCCGGCCAGATCTCCAGACATAACACCTTGTGACTTTTTTCTATGGGGTTATGTAAAAGACTGCGTGTCACAACTCTAGTGCCAACATTCAACGATTTAAAGACCAGAATTGGGGCTGCTGTTGCGAGAGTTGACGTTTGAAATGTGCAGCGTACATGGATGGAGATAGAATACCGTTTGGACATCTTACGTGTGACAAATGGTGCCCATACTGAATGTGTTTGAGGTTATATGAAACTTTATTACTTTCTCTCATAGATGGCACAAAACGGTATGTGTACCTCGTTTTCTAATATTTTTGAGAGAGAAGTTGTAAAGATAATTTGTGTACACTCTGTATCTACACAATGGGAGTATGAGATTAAAGTGAGTTCATTTCATCGCAGTTACAGTTGATAACCCACACTTATAATAAGAGTACACAGGTTATGTCCATTCATTATTAATACAACATCGAACATTGAAACTTATTGACCTTTAACGCCAGAATTTTTTGGTTGGGTTAAGTTACGAATACGTGTTTTGAAACGTTTACCAATTCGTAACTCTTCTATAAAACCGTTAATGAAAACCGAATACAATAAATAATCAGAGCTGGCAATTGCGGCATATTTTGCGGTACTGCGGTACTTGCGGTACCACCGCACTACCAACCCGGGCCCCCATAACGCAGTACCGCAAAGGATCGCTGAAAGTACCGCAGTACCGCTACCGCATTCAAATTTCGCCGCGTACCGGTTTGGTACCGGTTTAGTAGTGCAGCAGTACCGCAGTACCGCAATATGCCGCAAGTGCCCAGCTCTGAGTCATAATACATGATCCATAAATAATAACTTAGCCCAAAAGCGAATGTTTATTTCATCAAACGACACAAGCGCTTCATTTAAAAATGTAAAAAATAATTTTTTTTATGTACAGCAATCCTCCAACAAAAGAAGCGTACGTTTAAAATCGGTTTATTGGACAGTAATCAACCTCAAACTGAGTCTTCCTTATATGAATTACTTTATACGATATATAGAATAGTTGCAAAGTTACAGGCTGACAAAGACCCTAAAATCCACTCTAGGCTAGCCCAAGAAGGAAGTAGAAAGTTAGCAATAGCAATGAAAAAGAGAACACCGAAAACTTTTACCAGGCTTACACTTAAACTGTGTAAAGTTTTCACACAGGAATCGTATAATAGTTAAGTATAGAGCAGACTTGGCTCTCTCCCTCTTCCGCCAGCCACTGCTGACAGAAAATAATGGAAAAAAGGTTTATAGGAAAGTAAGAAAAAGTATAATGAAAGGAATAGCTTTAGAGTTCATTCACACCATGCGTACACATCTTGCGTATTCAATTACTCATTAGAAGACGCGGAAAATAAAGGATTAATCTAATCTACGCCATGCATTTTTTAAGGATTTATTTATTTATTTATTATGTACAAGATCATCATTTGTCGTTGCATCATAAATTTCTCCGTAGGCCACCAAAGCCACCTTACCGAAGATTCATCAATATATTGCGTCCGATACCCAGATAATACTATGCATTTTATAAAACATTTATCTAGTCTTCAACAAGGTAGGCAAGTGTCTGAGCGTGTTTTCTGTAATTTGCATCTGTCATGTGTATTAGGGTTGGCAGTGGTCCAGCTCCGGAGCTAGGAGCCAGCGCCAAGATTTGGAGCCGGAGCGGAGCAGGCCATTTGTTTAAACTGGAGCTGGAGCCAGACCTATCGGATCGCTCGGAACTTGGAACTGGAGCTGAAGCTTGGAGCTGGAGCTATTCCACCTTATAGTAGAGTGATGTCATTAAGTTCGGGGATGGGAACCGATCACTAGTGATTGGTGTTTTGGATGGTTTGACGTTGAACGGTTTTCTTTGAGTATGTAAAACACTAGTTGTAAACAGACCGGACCGCTGATGTGAGTGTACGAATGTGCGTATAGTATTTTTTAATCGTAATATAGTGTCCTGGCCGTACCAGTTTGCTAAGTATGGATAGCAAATCGTACGGTTACGACTTACGAGAAAAGGACACGTTTTTTATAATATAGTAGAATGTCTAAAAAGCAGGTACTTCTGAGCACTAAAATTCAAGCTGTATAAACCCGGCAAGCACTTAGTACTTATTAGAAAATATCATACAATTCGAGAATTATGCAAATTGCAACTACTCACAACTATGTATCACCATTGCGCTGAATAAATCCAAAGATAAACACTGTACACAAAATGTAAGCACTCTTGCACACGCTGGCAAGTGCAGCCAGTTAGAAAGAGAAAATAGAAAGTAAATCAGCGGCAGCATGGACCATACGAATTTCTGCCAGTGACGAGTCATACGGGGTTACAGGGTTAGTGGAGTAGCTACGAAGCTGGAGCTGGGGGTCACTCAGTTCTGGAGCCGGCCGGGAGCAGGAACTGAGTCACTGGAGCACTCCGGAGCTGAAGCCACCAAATTCGCAGCACTGCCAACTCTAATGTCGCGAATATTCAATGCGAATATTCAATTTGGGTCTCCCGCTGTGAAAGGTGTTTATACGGCAAGTGATATATTGAGCGGTTCATACTTTTCGTTGTTGGCCACGACGAGAGCAGAGAAAATCTCTTTCAGGTGACGGATATCAATTTAGGTTCTGTCAAAAAAACCGAATCAAATTTTTAATACGATAATTTTCCTTTCCAATTTGAATCTATATCATAACACACGAAATGAAGACACCGAGATCGTGGGTTCGAACCCCGATGTTGCTGGTAATAATAATAATACAGGCGTTAGAACAATGAGCCGCATTTGTTGTCCTGAGCGGTGTGTCAGTTTCTGACCCTCTTGAATGATTACTATTTTATCATAATGCTCTCCTGTTGTTTTACTAACGTTGCTATATTGAGATTCCGGATCGAAATTTGAAACTTTTCGCCAATTTCAAATAATTAATTACGTGTTCTTAACGTTTATGGAATAATGATAATAATAATAATTTAGAAATATTTCGCCTTTATCGATTGAGGTTCGTACAACCGACATAAAATGTCGTATGCCATAAATTGATATTCAAATCTCATTGTAAACCAAGCACGAAATATAGGTATTAAAAACAATTATATCGGTCAACATAAATATATATCTATATATATATATAATATATATATATATATATATATATATATAATATATATATATATATATATAAGAATAAAAAGGATGATCAACGTCCAAGTCAACATAATGAAGATATAATATCAGACGTTTCGGAAGTCAAACACCCATCATGAGCTATATGTTTAATTTATATGCAGAATTCTAGTCATTTAACTTCGGTTTTTGTCTACATACATATATATACATACACACACACACACACACACACACACACATATATATATATATATATATATATATGCAGAATTCTAGTCATTTAACTTCGGTTTTTGTCTACATACATATATATATATACACACACACACCACACACACACACACCACACACACACATATATATATATATATATATATATATATATATATATATACAGGGTGGGCGGAAAGTAGCTCCCTATTTTGGATTGGTAAAAAAATACGTATATTATCCATTTATTTCAGAAGAAATAATATGAAAAGGTAGGCATACATGGTAGGTTTTCTCTAAAATTCAATGTGGGCTCCAACTCTTTCCACCAGCTTCTGGAGCCGCCCAGGAATGGCGTCCACTGACTTTAGCAGGAACTCCGGCGGGATGGAGGACATGACTTCCCGAATTCGATCCTCCAGTTCTTCCAATGTCCTCGGTTTGGTGCGGTAGACTTCTTCCTTTACCCACCCCCAAAGAAAGAAGTCGCACGGTTACCGCTGAAAAACGGCAGAATCGGTTCAATGTAACGGTGTGGTGGTATGACCTCAGATCAGGTTGTGGGCCCGTTCCTTCTGCGCAACACCATGAATGCTGAGCGGTACCTTGCTATGTTGCGAAACGAGGTCTGGCCGGTTGTCAGCACATGGGAGAACATCGACGATCTGATATTTATGCAAGATGGCGCCCCTCCGCACTTCGCTCTTGTTGTCCGTGAGTGGCTGGATGCCCACTTCCCTGGGCGTTGGATGGGTCGTCGTGGTCCACATCAATGGCCAGCCAGGCCGACTTGAACCGTGCGACTTCTTTTGGGGGTGGGTAAAGGAAGAAGTCTACCGCACCAAACCGAGGACATTGCAAGAACTGGAGGACCGAATTCGGGAAGTCATGTCCTCCATCCCACCGGAGTTCCTGCTAAAGTCAGTGGACGCCATTCCTGGGCGGCTCCAAGCTGGTGGAAAGAGTTGGAGCCCACATTGAATTTTAGAGAAAACCTACATGTATGCCTACCTTTTCATATTATTTCTTCTGAAATAAATGGATAATATACGTATTTTTTTACCAATCCAAATAGGGAGCTACTTTCCGCCCACCTGTATATATATATATATATATAATATATATATACACACACAGGGTGATTCAAAAGTCTGGAAACATAGGAACTATGCTTTTCAACGCAAATATACACATATATATTTGCATTGTAAAGCATAGTTCCTATGTTTCCAGACTTTTGACTCACCCTGTGTGTGCGCACAGTTTATGGTAGGTCATTTTGAATACCTTCAATCTTTTACAAGTTAAAAGTGTAGCAGATAACCTAATCATTACAGTGTAACGGAAAGCCTCTTTCTTTCCAAAAGTTTTTGTTCTTCTCCAAGTTGGTAAACCTGTTTTCAGTGTAGGCTTAAGCAAAAAGTCTAAAGAAAAGTTACTAAAATTATTAAATATATTTGAAAGATACTCGATGGTTTTCATTCAGACGTAAAAGTAACAACTTTTTAAAGTATTTAAATACATTTACGTCTTTATAACTTTACTTAAATGAAATAGCGTCACTGCTTAGAAATTAAAAAAATTAAAAAAAAATCACCCCCCTCTCTCTCTCTTTCTCTTCACTCCGGAGACTTGTATCCACTTGTAGAAAAAAAATATATAGTTTAATACCCAATTAATCCTTTTATGTTAAAAATAATTACAGCCTATTAGTGGGGAAAGCGCTATATTCTTTCCTGCCAACCTCATTTTTTTTTTTTTTGTGTTCTTCCTTGAATGACATGTCTTGAAAGATGAACCTGCATATCATGTTTATCTCGTGTTCACTTATATCACTTGTACTCTCTCTTTATCATACTGGTAAATAAAAAAAAATAAAAAAAATTTATAACCTTCATAACTCATTGGAGCAAAAATAATTTTATATACACACACACACACGAGTATACATGAGGATTTTACCTATTTAAAAACTTTCGTTACTACTATTTGGGGTTTAGTCTGGCGCGAGCTATGATGATGAGAGGATGTACGGTTTGTGACTTCGTACTGAAATTAACGCTTTCTCCTTCGAAAGTGCGCTGTTAATTTTTTTTTACTTTTATTACGGTTGTTTTAGTTATGTATAAATAAACATTGTTTATTTCATTATTACTTTCAAGGAGTAATTTATATTATTATTATTATTATTATTTCTTTGATGAGGAAGTCCTTTCGCGAATTGATGAAAGTAGGATCAGTAAATTAAAAGGTAAGTAATTACGCACCAGTTTATGACAATAATAATATAATGACAATATATATATATATATATATATAAGTAAGATTTTTTGACGAAATAAAATTAAATTAGCATAAAACATATACAAAAATCGAACGAACACTTATTTTACACAAGTTATTCCAAACTTATTCCTTTCATGATCAAAAACAGGTTGCAAATAATTTGTAAACGAGCTTTGACTTTCCCGAACACCAATTTTCAGAGGATGATGTTGCTTCATTCAAACGTCAGGAATTCTAATGTGCTTCCACCAATCAAAGGTGGTCGACATTTCGAATGTCTTGCAGACTTGATTTATATATATATATATATATATATATATGAAAATGAAAAGGTTTATTGGCAGACTATAGTCCATATGACAAATATTTTTAATACAATGACAGTTCATATACTAAGGATAGAAATATATACAATTGATTAGAAATAATACTGTAATGTCGAAGTTAAGTGGAGCTACAGACAGACGTTTTCGTACCAAGAAGTCCATAGCTTAGAGGATAAATGGCAAGACTCATGGATAGCTTGGATGATCGGGTTAGTTGATTTTTTAATTCTTTGCATTAGACTGTGTTGACCACGTTTGTTACGAAAGGGAAGCTCGAAATTGCGGGTAGCAAACATTTGCGAAGCTGAGCATCTCGGGGTAATTTATGTAAGAGTCTAGACTGTTGTACAGCAAATTTAGGGTTCTGCCAGAACCTTTTTTATAATTCACCCAGAGTTGCTGACCGTATATATTACTGCAGAAAGTACGAAAGAGTGTGTCTTTAGCTTCTCTTGTACTGTATAGGGTTGCCAAGTCAACAGATCTTGAATAAAGGACACTTACACGCTACCGTATATTCCATTGCTTATCATGATAAAAATTTACTTGTGCAATATTTTTTACAATTTCTTTATTATATTCATAGATAAAATATTCATAGATAAAATATTTCTAAAAAAGGCGCTAAGACACGCGTAATGAGTGAACGCTTTAATGCATAAGGTTATTAGAAAAAAAAATTAGACACGAACAAGCCTTTAACTTTCAGTAGCGCGACACGTAAAATAATGTTTTCTAACTTTCTAAGAAAGGGAAACCTAGTATATAATTAAATAGTCTTATCTAAGTATTCATCTGAAGATATTCTTCAACTCATAAAAAATAGAATCACGTCAAAAACTCATGAAGCCGGTTTAATATGGCAATTTGGCAAAGCACAAAAAATATGTTAGCGGGCGATGCCTTCCTCGTTCATCTCCAGCAAGGATGACAATGGCAACGGGCAATGGGGGCAGGATTGCCAACTCTGATTTACTAGAAATCACATCTGAATGTTGAATTTCACTTCTCCCGATTAACGAATTAATTAAGTTTGAAAACATCTCCGTCTCAAATTTTTAGTGATGAATAAAATTTTGAGAGTCAATTACTGAATTAAAGGACATATGGCGTCCTTTCCGAGTTTATCAAAGGACAAGGACACATGAGCTGAAATAAAGAACTGTCCTTTGAAATAAAGGACACTTGGCAACCCTACTTGTACAGAACCGAAAGTTCCTTATGGTCATATTCGCTTTAGCACACAGGCTTCGAGATTGTTTTCTTATATCCGAGTCATCACTCAAGGAGCTGATCAGTGGCGGCTCGTGACTAAAAATTCTAGGGGTGCTGTCTCTAAGAATGGGTTGAAATAATTACTGAAATAAAAGGATGAGCATTGAGCAATGAATAAAAGTTTCAAAAGTTATTGAAAAAGTTATTCAGTGAGCTCATCCTTATATTGTTTTTGATTATCTCAATTGTAAATAAAAAATTTAGGGGTACTGCAGTTCCGCAGTGCCTACCGACGAGCCGCCACTGGAGCTGATAATAGTTTGACCCAAATACTTAAACTCTTGTACTTCCTCAATTACTTCACCATTCATTTTAAACCTTATTTCAGCTGGCTGATTACAGCTTTTAGGATGAAACTGCATAATCTTAGTTTTTATAACATTAAAAAGAATATCATGCTTCTGTGAATACACTTCGCAGACTTTTAGTAGCCGATCCAGAACTTTAACAGAGGGACTTATTAACACCATATCATCGGCATAACCTAAGTTATTTATCCTTGTGTTATCTATACAACATCCCACTGTTGCCTCGTTAAGTGAAGCAATTAATCCGTCGATATACACATTAAACAGCAAAGGGGAAAGCAAGGAGCCTTGTCTCACCCCGCAAAAGGAGCCAAAACACTCGGATAGCACATTGCCTCACCTAACAGTGAAAGATTAGTGGGAATACCAAAATTTCAATAAATTTAATATGTACATGGGAACCTTCCTGTCTTCTAGTTTTGCAAATAAAATATTGTGGTTCACCCTATCATATGCCTTACTTATATCTAGGAAACAGCTATAAATAGTTGAATTACTGTCAATGTATTCAGATATTGTTTCTTTAAGTACATAGATACACAGGTCAGTTGAGTGGACCTTTTAAAGCCAAACTGATTAGGAGATGTCCATAGGAAATCATTTAATCCGCGTAACAAGAGTTTTTCTAGTAGTTTCGAGAAGCTGGAAGCGACAGCAATAGGGTTGTAATTATTGCTGGACAGAATGTCTCCGTACTTATTTTTGACCAGGGGCAAGATATACCCTCATGAACTCTGCAGGGATATAGTTATGAGCAAGCATGGCTGATAGGAGCAATGATATATGCAGACATACTACGTCATTTGCATATTTTAAGTGCTCATTCGATAAGTCATCTATCCCTGACGCAGAACCAGTCTTTAACTCTTTAATTAACCTCTTTACTTCATAAAATTATATCAAAGTATTTTCCCTTGTCCCTCCCACAATCGTTTCGCTGCAATCT
>JAJOZX010004713.1:0-17500 GCA_023014485.1 Bathynomus jamesi | reverse complement strand
GCCCTTCCTGTGATCTTGAATTTGAGGAGCTGATCCGCCATATCGGCCGTGAAGACGAAAAAGCTCTGGAAAAGTCTTTAGTAGGTTAGGTTAAGGTTAGATTAGGTTAAGGTTAGATTATTCATTAGGGAAAGCTGAAAAAATTTTCTGGTCAAATTTTAGTCGTTTTGCACTGCACGAATCTGATATCCGTTTTCTGTGCAAACGCGTAGTTTTTGCGATATCTTCAAGTGAAGATATCTCAAAAACTACACATTTGCACAGGAAACGGATGTCAGATTCGTGCAAAACGACTAAAACTTGACGAGAAAAATGTTTTCGTCGAAAAACAACGATGTGTGCTAAAACGAATATTTACCCAAAATTTATTCTAATGTAGCCAGAACCCTCCACAGTCCACACTATACTTGAATAGGTGAAAATTTTACTTTACGTTTGATGAAATTCCTACTACAGATTTTTTGTATGGAGAAATGAAATGCACAGGCACAAAAACCTTTACTAGCATTAAAATTTCGAGCATTATGAAGTAGTCTTTGTATGAACCTCAATATGGATTAGGGGAGATAAAGACTATTTCATAGACTTCACAGTGATCCAGTAATTCAACTATTGTAACATACTACGACTTCTCCAGCGACTTTTACAAGCAGACACCAGCACACATTCACTTGTCTAAAGTGACATGACATTTCCTCGATCGCACCTCTTCTTCAAACAAGGCGTTTCTTTGTTCTCAGCTAGAGACAGTGCATCGAAGTCTCTCTCGCCCTTTGAAGAAATCGCAGTTCAAATAACAAGTTCAGTGACACTAATTTATATCATGTAACTGCATCGTAACAGGCTGTGTTTGGCCTGGTGTCATTCATTAACTTAACTAAATTCAATCGCGCAATCTTATTTTGTTAATCACTAATTAATTATTGTGCATTTTTCCTTTTGTAATCAAAGCCATTCTTAGCAATTCATGGACTCTGCTTACTAAATAATTAATCAAGCATCATTCACTGTGAGAATTATCTACAGTATCTTGTTTAGTTTTATTGAAGGAAATATGTACTTGTGACATTATTTAATTTGATCGTAAAGATCTGTTGACCTCCAGCCTCAATCATTCAATCAAGCATTTATTTAAATAATCCGATTAACATTTATTATACTGTCAACTAACCAGAATACATGTTTGAACACCGACTCACTGGTACCATGCAGTACTCTAATAATGCTGGTAAATACGATGCTTAAGATGGCAAGATTCTCCAGTTTAACTATCTGTGCTACCTTCGGAAATGATATTATAGACGTCATAATTACGCCTTTCACCATTATTACTGTTGTTACACAACAACCTGAGTAATTAACGAGTTATTCAGTGAACACACTGAATTAACATTGGTGGAGTTAAACTTTTTAATAAGAGGAAGGTCAATACTAGGAAGGAATAAAACGTTTTTTTCTCAACCTTATGTAAGTAAATGTCATAAATTTTTACGTCCTGGAATAGAAATTTTCTGAATACCCCAAAATTGTATTAAAATTTATTCAGCCGTAATAATATTTCAATCGTGCAAGTACGAGTAGTTTGCAGCAAGAAGGGTCCGGCTAAATTCGTGTAAATTTTACTATTCTGCTTTAATATTATAGTACAGGGTGATCCGTTTGGGTATGGATAAAAAAAACGCTGAGAGACTACCGAGAAATGATACAGTGCTCAGCTGTTGCACGTGTGGTCCTAAAATGTGGGAGTTTGTAGTAGGCTATGCCATCCGCTGCCAGACGTACGAGCGCCATCTGCTGTCAGACTTATGAGACATATGCCAGTTTCGAAGATGGCGGCGAATGCCTAACAACGTACGAAGTGTGTCATTTGGTTTGCTAAATTTGATAGTGTAACAGCGGTACAGCGTGAGTTTCGCCGTATGTATGGCGTTCGGAAAGCTCCTAAATACGACTCCATAATGCAGTGGTACCACACATTTGAAGAAACGGGGTCTATCACTAAACCACATGCAGGTGGTCGTAAGAATTAGCCTCTCGTTATGACCTCTGTCGTGTCCGGAATTGGCGGGGGGGGGGGGGTCATGTGAAGACTAATTAGGTTTGTCACAATCTACCATCTTTGTGGGCATTGGTTGCCAAATATTAAATTATACAATGTTACTGTTTCCATTTCACATCAATTTTATTTTATCCATACCCAAACGGATCACCTTGTACATATATACTTTAAAAGTTAACTTAGCTTAGCTTTCTTGGTAAACTTATTAAGTTTAAAGGGTAAATGTTAATTTACATTAAATGTCCAGATAACCATACAAAATCACATTCATTATCATTATTATCACAATTATAGGAGATCTTCAATCCTTCATATTAAGTTCATGTAGTAAATAGCGAGAATACTCTTACTATTACTCTACTCTAGTAGGTGAGTAAATTCAACTAAAGCGTAGTCAAAATAAAATTACTACGCGTAGTATAGGGTGGCCAAAAAGTCTCTTAGCATGAAAAACAAAGGCAACATACATATATGCTGTAATTTCACTGGAAAGGGACTTTGTTGCCACTCTGTAGTAACACTTTTACCAATTTTGTTCGAGCTTATATGTATAATGAGTAGTAGCGGGAAAAGGGGATAAGCGACAAAATCGGCAAAATGCGTTTTCCGTTTGAAAAGACGGCTTATTCTTCCCTCTGTCACCTCCAATTGGCAGATATCTCATTTTGTGACTGGAAACAGTGTTTACACGTGTTTTGCAGGTTCGAAGCTGCAAAACACGATATTCGATTCCACTTCCAATTTGATTAAGTGTGAAAATCGTATGACTAATTTTAGGGTCAATTTGTTTACGCTCAAAGTTTTATTTGAGATTTTGTAATAGATTAAAAGTCAATAAATCATATTTGCTTTGAACGTGATCTGATGTCTTAAATGTGCTATAATTTCTTTACCTGTAAATGTGTTTTGAAATTTCATTAAAAAATTTGGAAGATGAATTAAAATTTAAAGCTATCGTAATGTATTAAATATTAACTAAAAATTTTATTGTTAATATATATACTTTTAATACCCACTTCAACAGCATGGACTTCCCTTCGAAATTTTAAATTTCTTCGCCAAGTATTTGTTATATACTGTATATAGACGGGTGTGCCATAAAAAAAGGGTACATTTTAAAAAGGCTATAAAATCAACATTTGTCATTTAATTTTAATAAAACTTCTACATAATAAAACATATGTATTTATCTATAGCAAACAAGTTTTCAGACTAAAATATCAATAATTCAAATTCTATCAACATTTAACGAAGAGTATGATTTTTCTACTTAACATGTAAAAAATGTTAAACCTTTTTAGTATTTTTTTATAAAAATAATTTTTAACGTAAAATTTACCTGAAATTATTAAAAAAATTGTTCGAAATGCTTTCTTTCCATTTCAGTAACTTTTTTTATTCTTGGCCGGAATATGGGAGAACTTAGAAGAGCGAGTCTACAGGACTAGGATAAAAGATGTCGCTCATTTACGAGAGATCATCATTCAAAAATGGGAAGAGCTTCCACAGGAACAAGTAAATCGAGCCATAGATGAATTCCGGCCAAGAATAAAAAAGTTATTGAAATGGAAAGAAAGCATTTCGAAATTTTTTTTTAATAATTTCAGGTAAATTTTACGTTAAAAATTATTTAAAAAAAAATATATTAAAAAGGTTTAATAATTTTTGCATGTTAAGTAGAAAAATCATACTCTTTCGTTAAATGTTGATAGAATTTGAATCATTTGATATTTTAGTCTGAAAACTTGTTTGCATATAGATAAATACAGGTTTTATTGTGTAGAAGTTTTATTAAAATTAAATGACAAATGTTGATTTTATAGCCTTTTTAAAATGTATCCCTTTTTTTTTATGGCACACCCGTTATATGGGATGAATTTCACAATTAAACACTTCTGAATACGCCAAAGGCCTTGGAATAATTTTTATTTTTCCCTGTGGGTTTGCATATATATATATTATATATATATATATATATATAAGAGGACACGCTAAGACAGTTTTCATAAGTATGAAATAAACGATATATAATAGTACGAAGAAAAGGTGTTGATAGCAATATTTATACCCGTCAAAATCGGATATGAGAAGTGTGATAAATCAGGATGAGAAAAAAATTATATACAGTAAATATATATAATAATTATGTCATAGTGAACACTGTTTTCGACATCTCAACTTTAATATGTCACGGGCACAAGTTCACTTTAGAAAGAGAACCTGCTCTTACGACTACACTATTTTAGGATTACATAATGATATTATGAATATCGTATTAAAGTATATTGAACTGCGATTTAACCGCAATAAATATGGATTAGGTTTGTGTGTGTGTGTGTGTGTGTGTGTGTGTGTGTGTGTAAGTGTTGTTTGCCATATTTTGAAATGATTTGTTGCAAATAAAATGTTGCCTCAAAAGTGCTTTTGCGTTTCCAATTTTCTGCCTGAGGGATCGTTGATAGTTGAGAAATAAATTGGAGGTCTAAATGAAAATATAAATAATTATTATATAAATAATATTGGTTAAAAAAAAAAAAAAAAAAAAAAAAAGGAAATTGGCCGTAAATATCTCTTATTTTCCAAAATGATAACGAAAATCTTGACCCCCCCAAAGATTATTTTTTGTGTGTGTATATTTTCGGATGCTATTTTGTTATGCCATTTCTACATCAATCAAGACTCGCAATATTTGTTAATGTACAAGTTTTTAACACAGTTACGCATTTGATTGTCAAGGTTTTTTTTTATTTAATAGTTATTCCATGGAATCGTTGTTTGACTGTTTCTTCTCGACGTCTATCTACGAAATCGCTTGGGTGTTTTGTGTAATTTTATGTGATAAAAATGCGAGAAATCTTTATACCAACTGCCTTATTATGGAACGTTCATTATTTTCGTATGTACCACGCAACTACTTTCTCATTATCAGAAGATTCTGTACGGTACCGTACAACCAAAACCCTTTTGCTGCGGCGCAACTAAATATAATCTGCCCGAAATATGATGATGTTATTCTGTCAAATGGGTTAAAAAGCAGATACAAATCGTGAGTAATCCATTCAGAACATTTCATATATTGGTTCAGTTTCCGAAATTTCTCTCATACGCTCCTAAATGAAATGTGCCTTCATTTAAATATGTAACTGACATGATCTGTACCACATATAGCCTGCATGAGCGTACCTACCAAGAGAGATCCTCTTTTTGTGAACCTCTCTCTTTTTTATGTCTGGCCGTCCTCGAGAAAGAAAGAAAGAAAGGCGCTTTACAGTCATTTGAAAAGTCCTATTCAATCAACTTTAAAGGCTGCTCAGCGTATTGTCGTAGGCCCTTTAAAACCAACACACAATCCTCAGAGAAATATCATTTCGTAAAAATTTTTATAATACATGAATGAGAATGAAATCTAACGACTTCAGTATCTCAATATTTTATTAAAATATACGCCAATGGTAAGTAAACTTGCTAGCTACCAAATTTAAAAAAAATCCTGCCCAAACTACCCTCCTCTGGTCAGGTTCTCTAATGTTTAAAATGTTTTTCCATATCTGCTGAATAGTCCGAAAGCGTTACATAAACAAAATCGAATTTCATAATGTCGTCATTCTACCTTACACAAATATCGACCTTATACAAATTAAAAAGCGCTAAGGCGACATTTTGATTTGACGCTCTAACTCTTTCATACGCAGGGTATATGAACTTCAGGTTTCAAATGTACATTTCAGAATTTAAAGGAAAATGCCTAATCTAATCTAATCTAATCTAATCTAACCTAACCTAACCTAACCAATAATAACTTAACCAGGCATAATGTAACCTAACCCAATTTAAATTAACTTTTTAACATCGATATTATGCATATCGACATTGTGCAGATCGACCTTCGGCGTGTCGATATTGTGCAAATCGACTTTGTTCCTTTACTCGGTCTGAACAATAATGTGAACCAGTTCAATCAAGGTAATTTATAATCATTACATTCTATCTGATTTTTGTTTTAAAGTGAAATCCACGCTAGTATACGAGAAACTGATTAAAACTTTTAACATTTTCACAAATAAAACCCACAAATAAAACCCACAAACAAAACCCACAAACAAAATAAAAGGACAATTTTGAATACAACTTTGCTATTCCTTCTTCCAAAATTTATAAAGAGGACATGAGGACTATTCACGGTGTTTGGCGTAGACCTAACTTTCTTCAAGTGAATTTTCACGAAAAAAAATTACTGTTTCCGAGTTAAAGGCGTCAAAAGGTGGTTGTTCATTGTTGTCTCCTTTTTTCAAACATACATAAATTCTAATAATTTACTTTATCCTATATATACACCCATGTGTATTTAAACCCTTTTAACACACACACACACACACACATATATATATATATATATATTGGCGTAGCTACGAGAGGGTGGTTGGAATTTACTGAGTTGTCAAAAGGCCTACATAAACCTGACAGTAGTCTTTCAGTGTAGTGTCTGAGATTTTTGGGTGTAACTTTTGCATATGGTTTTCAAACTATTATTCCACTGTGCATTTCATCACTACGATAATTAGGGGCAGAGGACAGAAATTACAATTGTAATCGAAACCGAGTGTAATTAATTACAGTATACAGGTATATATATATGAATTATATATACATACAGGTGTATATATGAATTATATATACATACAGTATATATATGAATTATATAAGAGCGAATTTAGGAAAAAGAAAGCGTGTATAATTTCCCCCGAACGATGCTCTTGTTCGTTGCACAACCATGTAAACTTTAAAAAGTCACCTTGACCGACCTGATGAGTCAATAACTAAATTCTAGGTTAAGGATGCGTTAGAATCGTGTCACAAATCAACAAAAAAAGTCTTCTACGTATGTTGAGGTTCCGTTGTTTTTAAATGAGTCTTTTACTGAAGGTAACGTTTTTTATATAACCTTGGTTAACCTTGGTTTAGCTCCCGCCCGAATTGTTCATTCTGACGAAGGTCAAGCTTGTCACTCCACATTAGACCTACAGTTTAACGTGGAATCCGAACCACGCCCCACCAGCAGCCCAGTGTATTAACCACAAGGCTACCCAAGGTACCCATTTATCTACCAACCAATTTTTTTTTTATTGTGTAGAAGGATGAACAGCTGGGTTTTGCTGCGCGCCGTCTGCTGTCACCGGGTCTCAATCCCGAGGCCGATGGATTCGTAGTCAGCGACGCTAACCACTACACCACCGTATTGGTGTGTATCTCTCTCTCTCTCTCTCTCTCTCTCTCTCTCTCTATATATATATATGGGAATGAACTCAGAATGGTTCCCTGAGGTTTTTATAATACACACAGACTGTGCATGGAACAAGGAACTCTTCTAGGAAAATTAAATCCACTATAGTCCAAATAAGTAATGGTAAGTGAATATAATAGTTTACCCCTTTTCTTTGATGTATTCAATCTGACGTGAAGGCAGCGAGTCTTTTGCTTATATTGAGGTTCTAAATGTAGCTGGGCTAGGCTGCTTTAAACCCTAGATCCTGTCCTAAAGCTGGATCCTATCTGCTTTGCAGATAGCTGGTGAGGGAAGCTATATTTCTGGAACCTCTTTGCGAGTGACCCGTTGCCCACGTCGGGCTAGCATCATGAAAAAGAAAAAACTATAGTATTTGTCACTTACCATTACTTATTTGGACTATAGTGAATTTAATTTTCATAGAAGAGTTCCTTGTTCCATGCACAGTCTGTGTGCATCATATATATATTATATATAGCAGTACGTAGCTATGAGCCTGACCTCCGTGTGAAGAGAGTCTGACGAACGGAACATCTACAAAGTTACATATATACATATATACTATATATATATATATATATATACATACATATACAGGGTGTCCGAGAATTATCTGTACAATTTTTGGCTGTTATTAAAAGTCAACCATAAAGTGTAGAAATTCCAGTGTTGTCCCATTTTACAGAGAATCTCATTAAGTTTTTTCTAATACCAAGTTTTGACAAGTTTTTTAGAAATTCCAGTGTGTCCGAACATTATCTGTACAATTTCATCTTTTAATAAAATTCTTGATAACACACGCAAAATTCTTAAACAAGATTATTTAGAATCTGTATTTTCAAAAGTTTCTTTTATTAAAGTAACGTTGTTACAAACATTCGATATGTGCACCATTAGTGATTCGCAAAACATCCAATCGATACTCCAAATGTTGCCATGTACGCTGCAGCATATCCACATCAATTCGCTCAATAGCAGCTGTGATTCTTGCTTTTAAATCATCAATGTCTGTCACCCGCGTACATTTCTAAAAAACTTGTCAAAACGTGGTATCAGAAAAAACTTAATGAGATTCTCTGTAAAATGGGACAACACTGGAATTTCTACACTTCATGGTTGACTTTTAATAACAGCCAAAAATTATACAGATAATTCTCGGACACCCTGTATATATATATATATATATATATATATATATATATATATATATATATATATATATATATATATATATATATATAGCAGGCCCGCAGCCAGGGGGTCAGGGGTCGAAAGACCCCTCCCTTGACGGAAAAGGTCCACTTTCGTAACCATAGTTATAACTTATGATGTAATATTATAATACACATCAACATTTAGTAAATAAACACGCACTTTTTTTTTTGTATTTTTTCTTATGAAACATTAGAAACTACTGTAAATTACTCTAAACTTAGCTACTCTAAACCCCCATCGCAGTGACGAGGTCGTTGCACCAAAAGGTCCGCCTTTTTGCAATTTCGACCCCCCCCCCTTGGGAAGTCCTGGCTACGGGACTAAATATATATATATATATATATATATATATGTGTGTGTGTGTGTGTGTGTGTATGTGGTTCTACACGAACTATGAGAGGTTTTCAACAACTTTAAAAAACAATATAAACTTATTACATATTAATATAATTAATAATTATCAGACTACCTATAAGTATACGTTTTTTAAATAAAAATTCAAAAACGCTTTAGTGTCTATCAAACTATGAACTTTACGGACAAAGACAGACGATCTTGTTTTGGTGGATTATATGAACAGTAGAATTTGAATAAGTCGACATCCTAAATTTCTAAATTAGGAGTGCATTATAGCAATTTTGGCAACAAAACATTCTCTCTCTCTCTCTCCCCTCCCCCCTTTCTTTCTCCCTCTCTCTCATCGTTTATAATGCAGTGATTAAAACCAGACAATGAATTGATTATGCAACGATGAAATGATGATTTCTTTTACATCGTAAATAAGCATTACAAGAACGAAATCGAATTTCATAATGTCTTTTCATAACGCTCGATCTTATGTAAGTCGGTCTTATTCCAGATCGACCTTATCGGGTGATTTTTTTAAACTTGTTACACTTTAAAAGGTTTGTATTTTTTTTATTAACTGAAATAAAAACATTAAATTTTTACTGTACGTTCTCTACACGTGGGGAATTGGTCCTTTAGTGTCAGACATGTTCTATGTGATGTCCTCTCAGCTCATTAACTCTTTGCGCACGAACAACAAAATTTTGCAGTACTCTGGACAGAGTATCTGTTGAAATCTGAGAAATTTCTTGTTCAATTGATGCATTCAATTCTTTTGTGTGTGATTTCTGTTTAAACTCTATCTTTTAAATAACCCCACAGATAAAAGCCACGGGGGTTTATATCTGTTGATATTGGTGGCTATGATATTCATTTATCATAAATCTGTTTCGACTCTTTCGTCGAAGGTATCGTGTAAGTAAGTATTGTGAGCTGAAAGGACAGCATGTTTTGCAACAAGGGACTAATTCTTCATGAACCTTACCTTATGAACCTTATGTTGTTTCGTGCGTTGGTCTCTCTTCACACGGAGGTCAAGCTGGTGGCCCCGCCTCATGTGTAGAGAAAGTACTATAAAAATGTCATGTTTTTATTTCAGTTAATAAAAAAGCAAACATTTTAAAGTCACATGTTTTAAAATTATCCATATATGGATTTGAAATGAGAATGAGAAGTTTAATGTTTTAATTTAGAGTAACTAACGCATACATACACTTTAGATTTTCAATGAAAATTAAAAAACCTAACCTAACCTCAACTGACCTAATTTAAACTAACTTAACATGCATTTAACTGACATGCATGAGGTCGAGATTTTCGACATTATGCGAGTTCAGAGATTTTGGTGTCGCCATTATGCATATCGATATTTTGCAGATCGACCTCTTCGACACTGCGAAGATAGACATTGTTCCGCTACCCCATAAATAAAAAAAAAAAAAAAAATGCATGGTGTAGATTAGATTAAGTAGTTTAGTGTTTCATGCTATCCTTTATTTTCCATTGTCCTCTAATGCGTAATTGGGGACACGAGATAACTGTACCATGGTGTGAGTGAACTCTGAAGCTATTCTTTCCATTATAATTTTCCTTACTTTCATATAACTCTCCTTTCACAACTATTTTCTGTCAGCAGTGGCTGGCGGAGGAGGGAGAGAGCCTTGTCTGTTCTATACTTTGCTATTATTACTATTCCTGTGTTGTGAAAGATTTATACGTCTATAAGTGTAAGCATGGAGTAAACTTTCAGTATTCTTTATTTTCATTGGCTTTTTCTATTTTTTTTGTTTTCTCTCTACTTTTTACTTGGGCTAATCTAGAGAGGATCTTAGGGTCTTTGTTAACCTGTAACTCTCTCTCTCTCTCTCGAGTGGCTTCAGAGTGGGACCCCGTCACCAGTGGGCTCCATTCTGGGTCCTTTACTTTTTATCATCTGTATTAACGATACAGACCTTGGGCTCCTAAATACAATTTCTAAATTTGCAAACTATACCAAATTAGAAAATAGTGTAGATAATGAGGAGGGCGTAAGAACGTTTCAACATGATCTTGATAGGTTAGGGGAATGGACTGCTGCTTGGCAGACGCCATTCAACTTGGACAAATGTAAGGTAATGCACATAGGTTACAAGAACCCGAAGACCGATTACTCTCTGTTCGGGAGGAACTTGACTGAGACTGATCTAGAGAAAGATTTAGGAGTTTATATTAGTAATGATCTCAAACTGTCAAAGCACTGTGCGGAAGTCGAAGAGAGGCCTTAAAAATACTGGGTTATATTAAAAGAGAGTTCCAACTGAAAAAAAGATTGTAATGTCTTTTTACAGTTCACTAGTTAGACCTCAACTCGAGTATTGTGTGTACTTTTGGTCTCCATCCCATCCCTTAGGAAGAATATAGAATGGTTGGAAAGGGTACAAGCAAGAGCCACCTAGGTAAATAGTGTTGTAAATATTTTGTACAAAATCAGAACATATGTTCGAGATTTTTGTGACGATACCCAGCAGTTGATATTATTATGTGGTAGTACGTCAGGGGAGACTAATGTCTCCATTTACACACCTCACAAACTGCTTCCACTCCTTTGTTTCTGCTCAACCCTTTTGTCACATTTATATCAACTCCACGACATTTATTCACACAGATCTTAATTATATCCTTCCATCTTTCACGCGGTCTTCCTCTACTTCTCACACCTACTGTATATACTCATTCAGTACTATAAACCCTTTTCATCATTCTCTCCACATGACCCTACCAATGCAGCATACTCTCCTCTATTCTCATCTCCAATGACATTTTTACTCCACACCTTAACTGAAACATCCTTATTTCTCATTCTGTCAATTCATTTTAGATTAATTATACTTCTTAAAATACTCATCTATAAAAAGAGAATGTTATATATTATATACGGAATTGCTATTTATATGAAGTCGATGTTCATTGCTTCTGCTAAAAATCTATACATTTTAATATAATTAATAGAGCAAATACCATTTACCGCATGTAATCCGTTCTAATAACACTGTGTAACACTGAGTCTGTTTATAGAGAATTTTTTATGTTTTTATATGCATTTGTGGGCGCTGAGTCCAAATCTGGCCTTGGTTTGTGTGTATCATCAATGGTTTCAGAGATAATCCATTTTTCATGTTTTACCAGTATAATATTATGGGCGCAGCAATATCAGAATAATCAGGAATTGTAGAACAATCGGGATGTTCATTGACAGTTTCTTGCTCTAGAAATTGCCCGAAACTTCCACTGTGCTATATAAAGAAGAGCGCAGAGTCTGAGAAGTCAGTAAGTGTGAGCACACAAAGAAAGCAGGTTGTTTGTCTGATGGTTACCAGCACTGAGGTACTGTGTTTCTGTGCTGACGATTTGTGTGTTATCGATCCTTTTTTATTGCGAACATTATTTCAGTGTTGTGAATACATCTTTTTTTCTGGAATCTGTAATCTGTTGCAGATTTAATAACTCTTCTCTCTATATCTGCAGGTTATAATTAATGTAGTACAGTTTGATAAAGAGAATGGCAACTAGAGCTTGTAAACACTCGCCGGATATATTCTGCTACGTTTGTGGGTATTACATAGGCCCCAAGCAAGTATCGCACAAGATTGTGAAAGGCACCAAGTTCTGGATCGTGTATCGGCTCTATTTTGGTATGCCTATGGGTGACCAAGATAAGCCCTGGGCACCCCATGTGATCTGTGGAAGCTGCTGCTCCACACTTGAAGGGTGGCTGCGGGGAGTACGCAAGGCAATGCCCTTTGCGGTACCCAGAATATGGAGAGAACCAAAGAGCCACCACGACGGTTGCTACTACTGCATGGTAGATGTTTCTAAGTACAGGAAAGTTAAAGGGAGGCCGACTCCTCAGTATCCAAGCATAGCGTCGTCCATGGCTCCTGTACCACATGGCGAAGGTCTTCCAATACCACGTCCACCAGAACAGGTATCTATCCATTACTTTACTTTCTGTATTTACAGACTGTGGGTCATTATGTGTCGATTTTTCTTAGTGCTGATGCTCTTCTACATATATAGCTATGCCTATATTTTGTTTCTTTGCTTTGCAGGTTGAAAATGAGGATGCAGCTAGCTCATCTGAGATGTCGGCTGGTGAGGACAGTCATGATGAAGAATATACAGTAACTTTCAGTACAAACCCTCACTTTCCAAATCAGAGGGAATTGGACGACTTAATTAGAGATTTAGGTCTGACGAAATCAGGGTCTGAACTTCTGACCTCCAGACTCAAAGAGTGGAATTTGCTTGGAGAAGACTGCAAGAGCACTGTATACCGAAAGCGGCATGAAGAGTTTGCAAGGTTCTACGATGTCAATGGCTCTCTCTGTTATTGCAGCGAGGTTAATGGTCTATTCACAGCTATTGGGTTAACACATATACCCTCAGAGTGGCGCCTGTTTATTGACAGTTCAACTCGGAGTTTAAAAGCTGTTCTACTCCACAATGGGAACAAATATCCATCTATACCAGTTGCACATTCTGTTCAAATGAAAGAGGACTATGAAAATGTCAAACAACTGCTCACTCAAATCAGGTATGAACAATATAAATGGGACGTGTGTGGTGATTTCAAAATGATTGGTTTCCTGTTAGGTTTACAAGGAGGGTTTACTAAATATTCATGTTTTCTTTGCCTGTGGGATAGCAGGGCTTCAACTGAGCACTATAAAACAGTTCAGTGGCCTCCACGTGAAGGACTGCAACCAGGAAAGTACAATGTACTCAGGGAACCTTTTGTGAAGCCTGACATAGTTCTGCTACCACCTCTCCATATTAAGTTGGGTCTAATTAAGTAGTTTGTAACTGCGTTAGATTTTGGAGGGGAAGTTTTCCAACAGATTCGGGTCATGTTCCCTAAACTCTCTGAGGCCAAAGTCAAGGCTGGCATCTTTGTAGGACCACAAGTCAAGGCGCTGTTGAATTCAAAGGACCTTGAAGCCAAGATGACTCCGATCGAGAAAGAGGCTTGGTGTGCTTTCCGTGATGTGGTTCGTGGGTTTTTAGGCAACCATAAAGTACCAAACTATAAGGAGTTAGTGTCAAACTTCATTAAGTGCTATGGCAAAATGGGGTGCCGTATGTCTTTAAAATTACACTATCTGCATTCACATCTAGACATTTTTCGTGATAACCTGGGCGATGTGAGTGAAAAACATGGCGAAAGATTCCATCAAGATATTCAAACGATGGAGAAAAGGTGCCAGGGCCATTGGGATGCTTCCATGATGGGAGACTACGTATGGTCGCTGATCAGAAAGTATAAGAATGTTCATACGCGGAAGTCGCGTTCTTCAGTGCATTTTTAAGGAACGCACACTGCATAACGAGGCTTGTTATTCTCTTATCGGTTCTCCTCATGATATATATTATATCCTTTGCACCATTTTGGGTTTGTCAAACAATTTTGGCTCAATAAAACATTAATTTCCAATAGTGTTTTTATTTTCAGAAAATATTTATGTTAGCCTTCTTTATATACTTTGCCATATGAAAAGTGTGATAACCTATATTTTTGAAACGGTTGATGATAGAGCAAACCAATATAATTTTTGGAATCAGCTCCCCGAAATCATTAAGAAACGACAGAAAAATCACAATAAACAGAAAATTTTTCAAATTTTGTTACCCAGTGTAATCGGCATACACTGGGTTTAAGGTACTGATAGTGCACTACATATATTGGCTGCTATAAATAAAAAATACTGCCATAATCCACTGCACAAAAATAGTATTAAGTTGTACTGTTACTATTACAACTACTAATTATTATTAGTATTAAAGAAAAGGGCTAAGCCAGTTATTAATTCTGATAGCTTATACCGAAGAAAAACTTTAATCAGTCATAGTTTTCGGCTCCTTTTACGGACGCACCACGCGTCAAGCGCGCAACCTCCGGATAAATGCTTCAACACGCAAATAAAAATCCCCAAAACAATAACGCGTGTAAATAATATTAAAAGTGAGCCTTTTCTCCTTATAGTGAAAGAATGTTTGCTTTACAACTTTGAGAAATGATACAATGACCTTTTTCTAGCTCTAAATATTTATCTTTTAACTCATTTTTCTTTTTAATTAAAAACTTTCAAGGATAAATTGTTTATTTTTGGGTCTTCATTTTCTTTCTTATTAATTTTTGTTTAGTTTTGTGCAAAAAATAAACATTGAAATTTTTTTACCGTTTACTGATGACTATTTAATGTATCATTTAAGAAGTAATTTTAAAGATATATTCATATACTTGATACAGATAAAATGGCAAATTGAAAAACCGGTTTTAGGAAAGTTAATTTAGTGGATTTACATTCTGTACAGAAGTGCTGGTTTACGTAACCTCTCATAAGTGTAAACAACCTTTGTCCCAATTTAGTTTTTAATTAATTTATAAAAATTGAGGAATGTGACTGAGGGTGTAGAAATTTGTCAGTAAAAAAAATGCGTTTACGAATGTACTCTAAAGAAAGGAAGACTCTTCATCAGTGCAGCGTTATTAAATAGTCTTTTGTCTTAGGCCGGCCGCACACAGGATCGTCTTGCGACTCACGGCTGACGTCTTGGGTCGTGACGATTCAAGTCGCGTGATTTTACATTGATATAATGGGAGTCGCATTCGAAGTCGCGGTCGCTGCATTGTGCGGGGCTCGCATTCTGTCAATGTAAAATTACACACGACTCGAGTCGTGAGTCGTAAGAAGATCCCGTGTGCGGCCGTCCTTACTATACAATGTTATGGTAAAGATTAAATAAATTAAACCTTTTCTCGCAACCTTCAGTTGCAAGGAAGTTTAGGACCAACATAGGAATGTTTCCTTTCTCTTTAATTAAAATTGCAATTTTTTCGTAAGAGAAAGGATTATTTCTGTCTGTCTGTCTTATTGTCTGTGTCTTATTATGTCTGTCTGTCTGTGTCTTATTATGTCTGTCCGTTTGTCTTCCTTTCTAAAAGGACTTGGGGCATAGAAAATAGTTACAAAGTGATAAAT
Organism: Bathynomus jamesi; assembly: GCA_023014485.1. Lineage (NCBI taxonomy): Eukaryota > Metazoa > Arthropoda > Malacostraca > Isopoda > Cirolanidae > Bathynomus > Bathynomus jamesi. Next base: position 1,575 of record JAJOZX010004713.1, on the reverse strand, counting down.
AACAACTTTCGATTGATATTCAAATATAATTTGATTGGCTATCAATTTCTTTCTATTTGTCATACTAAATTTTATATTTTATTCTACGTTCATTTTGTAACAGCTTCATAAATAAATTTCAAAATAACTTTAAATTTCTTTTCCTCTCTTATCTTTCTCATTTCGTCTCTTCCCAATCTCTCATTCCCATTTCAGTCTTCGTCCAAGCATGAGAAATCCGAAAATGGGAGTCTTGTCTTGAAGGGCAATTCTCAAATAGATCCATTTCAGTTCCCACGGTACGATTTTCTAATTAAAAGTTAAAATTTTCATAGAAAATATCCGTCGGGTCTGAAAGTGCGTCACAATCTACTTTTTTACTTTTTTTTTCTAAATCAGAAACTCTTTTCCCAAATCTAGAATTCCGCCTTGAGCAGTTCCACTTTCGGACAGCGAATGGGAATGGAAGTGTTACCAAATGGGAAATCACCGTCTTCTTTTATATATATATATTATATATATATATATATATATATTATATATATATATATATATGAATAGAAACGACGTAATAGGAGCGTCTCTGCACAGGGGAAGAGAAATAACGAATAAATGAAAAATGAGGCGAACCGCCCGGAATCGAACCCAGGGCCTTCCAATTCCTCTGGGTTCGATTCCCGGGCGGTTCGCCTCATTTTTCATTTATTCGTTATTTCTCTTCCCCGTGTCAGAGACGCTCCTTATTTACGTCGTTTCTATTCATTTATAATACTGCGTGGTCATTGCAGTTAATGCATATATGACTAAATCTAAAAGTAGCGCCAAAAGTAAGCCAACTTTTTTACCAGTTTGGTTGAACTTTGTAAATAAGTCGGATATTCTTGTACGGCCTAGTTTTTGAGGTTATATTACGGTAGGTCAGGTTAACTCAGGTTAACCTAACCTAACCTAACCTAGCGTAACCTAACCCTAAAACAAATCAGAGGGTGTGTGTAAAGTTTGAGGGAGCATAAAGGACGACTTACTTAGATTTTTCTTAATCGAACTCCAACGCGGGTGAAATTTTGAAAAAACAATCATGGTATACGATAAAAAAACGCTTTCTCTAAACTTTCTTATAGAATCCTTCCCCTTCTACTTTAACACAACCGAAAATAATAAAATAATGAAATCGTAAAATAACCTGTTTCGACCTAATGGGTAAAAAAACTGTCGCGGACAAAAATTTTGCAAAAATTATTCTTTGTTGGCTGCAATGGATGAACACTGAACAAAGTAAGATAGTCCTAAAAATTTGTGTACATATTGGCACGTGTGAAGTACAGTACAGGACTGTATTCTTGCTATAGGCTTGTTTACTTCACAAAGAGTACTTTCTAAATACGGAGGATTACGAGGAGGAGATTGTGAATCGACCAGGAAGTACTTTGGGCGGGGACGTTAGCAGGAGACGGAGTGCTGGAACTCCCGTTTCTCCGGTCATTGTCCTCTTCAGCTGATCTTTATCCGCGTCTCAGCTACCCTGTGAGCATCTATCATACTCTCAAACACATTTCTCCCCTATTCACTACACAATCAAATTTATGAAAAAAAAAT